>VKKT01002044.1:2707-13755 GCA_008038995.1 Haliotis laevigata | reverse complement strand
GAGTGATCACTTCCCCACCATTCTCAAAACAATCAACCCTGGTGATGATCCACCTGTATCAAAAAGGAACTTATCCAGGGCTTATATGAGACCCTGTGTGTTGAAGACGTGAAGCATGGCCTTTTCAGGAACAGTGAAGATCCTATACAGTCGTTTTCAGATATTCTAAATGACATTACTGACAGAACAATTTCACAGTCCTCTTCAACTCCACACATTCGTAAACCATGGTATAATAATGAATGTAAACAGGCCAGAAAGTGCAGGAAGAAAGCTGAAAATATTTTCGCAAACATCCTACAGTGCATAATTTAAACAAAGCTAAAATTTTAAATGCCAAGGCTCGACGCGCATTTAAACAACATAAGCGTCAGTCTTGGCGTAACTGTGTTTCCGAAATAAATTCACGCACTACAATGTCAAAGGTGTGGAACATGATCCAAAAGATGAAAGGCAAAGTTTTAAAATCTACTGTTCACCATCGGAAGTATGGTGATAATCTATTAACTAATAAAATTGACATAGCAAATAATATTGGCGAAACTCTTGCCAAACATTCTTCATCATATAATTATGTCCCTGAGTTGCAAAAGTATCAGAAACAACTGGACAAGAAAAGAATCAATTTATCTCAGACAATGGTGAAGACTATGACGAATTAATTTTGTAACATGAGCTGCATGTGGCCCTTGAACAAGCTCGTGATACAGCAACAGGGGCTGATAATATACACTATCAGCTCTAGAAGAATTTGCTTGGATTGTGTTTAGAAACCCTTTTAGAAATTTGTGATCGAATATGGACTTCATGGAATTTCCTACTTTCGTGGCATAATCCCATTGTATTCCCTATTCCGAAGCAAGGTCGGGATCATACTGATCCGTCTAATTACATACCAATCTCTTTAACGAGTTGTGTCTGTAAAACCATGGAACGAATGGTCAACAATAGATTAACTGGGTATCTTGAAACCTTATAACACATATTCAATGTGCTTTCAGGAAATATCGTAGTACCATTCATCATTTGGTACGTTCAGAATCCTTTGTAAAAAATGCTATAGTGAATGAACAACATGCTGTATTGATATTCTTTGATCCCGAGAAAGAGAGGTTTGATTTTGGTTTGATCACAGTTTTTAACAGACAGGCAATTTCAAGTCCGAGTGGGTTCAACCCTGTCTGACCATTATAATCAGGATCAGGGTGTCCCCAAGGCAGTAGTTTGTCTGTCACACTGTCATCAGGATCTTCAGTTTATCCTAGGTTTTAAATGATTCAATTGATGGATCACTTTCTGTGGATGATTTTAACATTTCTTGTCGCGGTAATAGCCCCTTAAGGACCCAGAACTATGTTTAAATGGCACTCCCATCAAAGTTGTTAAGGAGGCCAGATTCTTGGGTCTAATTGTTTACTCACATTTAACGCTCCTGCCCCATATTAAATATGTTAAAGCTAAATGCCCGAAGGCACTTGATCTATTACAAGTCGTTTCCAATTCTAAGTGGGCAGGGGATCAAACAACCTTCCTTCACCTATATAGATCATGGTGCGATCAAAACTCGATTACGGCTCCATCGTATATGGTGGAGCCTGCAAAAGCAACCTAAAACTGCTTGATTCTGTACACCACTAAGGTGTAAGACTTTGTTTTGGGTCTTTGAGAACTTCACCTGTTGACAGTTTCTACGTCGACGCAGATGATCCTTCTCTTAACCAACGCCGTATAAAATTAACTTGACAGTATATAACTAAACTACATTCCAAAGAGTCAAACCCTGCATATAACTGTGTCTTTAATCCCCTCTTTGAGGATCTGTATAACAAGAAGTCTTCTCATGTTCCACCTCTTAGCTTAAGAGTGACACCTTTCCTTTCTCAGCTGGCATTGAGCTAGAGAATACATCTCCTTCCAGTCTTCTTTCTTCTCCTCCTTGGCAATTAGTGAGACCACAGGTTGACCAAACACTGACAACTTTTAAAAAATCAGAAACAAACGAATTACAATGTAAACAATAATTTAATCAATTAAAAATTAAATATAATACTTACAAATCCTTATTGACAGATGGGTCCAAGGATGGTGGCGCAGTTGTTTGTGCCAGTGTCATTGGATCCAGAACAATAGCTTCTAGATTACCGGATAACAGCTCTATTTTTTTACAGCTGAAGTAAACGCCATGTTAACAGTTCATATATATACANTTTCAAGTCCGAGTGGGTTCAACCCTGTCTGACCATTATAATCAGGATCAGGGTGTCCCCAAGGCAGTAGTTTGTCTGTCACACTGTCATCAGGATCTTCAGTTTATCCTAGGTTTTAAATGATTCAATTGATGGATCACTTTCTGTGGATGATTTTAACATTTCTTGTCGCGGTAATAGCCCCTTAAGGACCCAGAACTATGTTTAAATGGCACTCCCATCAAAGTTGTTAAGGAGGCCAGATTCTTGGGTCTAATTGTTTACTCACATTTAACGCTCCTGCCCCATATTAAATATGTTAAAGCTAAATGCCCGAAGGCACTTGATCTATTACAAGTCGTTTCCAATTCTAAGTGGGCAGGGGATCAAACAACCTTCCTTCACCTATATAGATCATGGTGCGATCAAAACTCGATTACGGCTCCATCGTATATGGTGGAGCCTGCAAAAGCAACCTAAAACTGCTTGATTCTGTACACCACTAAGGTGTAAGACTTTGTTTTGGGTCTTTGAGAACTTCACCTGTTGACAGTTTCTACGTCGACGCAGATGATCCTTCTCTTAACCAACGCCGTATAAAATTAACTTGACAGTATATAACTAAACTACATTCCAAAGAGTCAAACCCTGCATATAACTGTGTCTTTAATCCCCTCTTTGAGGATCTGTATAACAAGAAGTCTTCTCATGTTCCACCTCTTAGCTTAAGAGTGACACCTTTCCTTTCTCAGCTGGCATTGAGCTAGAGAATACATCTCCTTCCAGTCTTCTTTCTTCTCCTCCTTGGCAATTAGTGAGACCACAGGTTGACCAAACACTGACAACTTTTAAAAAATCAGAAACAAACGAATTACAATGTAAACAATAATTTAATCAATTAAAAATTAAATATAATACTTACAAATCCTTATTGACAGATGGGTCCAAGGATGGTGGCGCAGTTGTTTGTGCCAGTGTCATTGGATCCAGAACAATAGCTTCTAGATTACCGGATAACAGCTCTATTTTTTTACAGCTGAAGTAAACGCCATGTTAACAGTTCATATATATACATGTACATTCAAAGACACCCTAAACGTAAACAATATGATTATAATGTTTTCTGACTCTCTTTTCTGTTTTCAGGCTATTAAAATTTTTTCTTGTAGACATCCAATGTTGATAGTAATTAGTGAATTATATAATGATCTTGATATTGGCCAATACGACATCGTCTTTCGTTGTTTACCAAGCCACGTTGGCATTTCTTGGAACACAATGGTAGATCTTGCTGTTAAGGCAGCACTCAACAAATCTGTGACACATCTTCTGATCCAATACTCCGATTATAAAGCTACCATTAGATTGTACACCCGTGGTCTGATGCAGAAGAAGTGGGACACCCAAGTAGGTATTAATACATTACATGAAATTAAACCAACTATCGGTTACACCTACTTGGGTTGTCTGTCCAGATTTGAAGAGGTCATCATGCGACGACGTCGTATTGGCCATACTACATATACTCATGAATGCCTGTTAAAAGGTGAGGATCCTCCGGTTTGTATCTCTTGTGATGCAAGAATCACGGTCAAGCATGTCCTGCTTGACTGTATTGATTTTTCCATCTCAAGGGATAAATATTTCAATGTCAAAACGGTGAAGGATCTTTTTAATGTAAATTATCATTTAATTATTGCATGTCTGAAAGAAATAGAGTTGCCGCACATGCGGCTTAGAGGCTTATTTTTTCAGAAGTAAGTTCCCCAGCCTCCTTAGAACGGCGATGGTCTATCGAGAGGCAGCCTTCGATGTGCCTCCAGCCAAGACCCAAAGTTCCGAATAATGCCTGAATGGGAGTACCGGTGGTGTAGGACTCGTGATCCAGCGACGCAAGTTCGAGACTTTTGCAAGTGAAACAAGCACCGTGGTTGCTAAGTTAAACAAGATGGTGGTCCAGCCTAGTAACGCCGGGATCGGTCTTCTCGTCACTGCTAGGACAAACAAAGATGTCCGTCCAGCCTAGTGACGCCGGGATCGGTCTACTCGCCGTTGCTAAGCCAAACCAAGATGGAGGCCGAGCTTAGCAACAGCGAGTATTTTTTCCTAGGTTATGTTTACATCAACAAAACAGTTTAAGGTGAATCTTTGATGAAATCTTTGTTCTTGGTAAGGAAAGTTTGAATGATTTGTTGTCGACCCTGTTCTATGAGCTTTTTTTTTCTCGTCTCCGCTGATGTCAGCGGTTTTTCGAGTCTTGGTTCGAATCTCTTCTTTCATTCGTTTTTTTTTCGCGATTTCCGACATCACCAAACGAAACTCTCCCTCGGAGATTTTGCTATCGGTGATCGCGGTGGAAATATGATCGTTGATCGTGTTAAAGTTGGCTTCGGCCAGAACCCTGATCTCGTCATGCTTCAGCGCTTAATTTAAGTGCTGCTCCCACTAGCCCCGATACCCCGGCGGTTATTTCTAACACGAGGCCGACGGGTGTGGCCACGATGGTGGAAAATAAGCTAACGCCTGCTACACCTAATCCCATGCTAGCTGCCACGAGAGATGTGTCCATACCGTCGATGGCATTGACGGCCCGATGGTATTTGTTGTGCAATCCGAGACGCACGTCGTGTTCTCGTGCAAATGGGCATTTCATTTCGCTGATCTGTCGCAAACGAAATCCATCCCCGGTTTCGAGCGTATGAGCCACTTCTTCCATGGCCGGATACAATCCCATCTCGAGTATATTATAAGTTAGGAAATAAGCTTCAATTAGTCCTCCGTCAATCTTTGATTAATAAATTTATTGCCAATGAGGTTGAGATTGTCATATAAATAAACCCTTGATACTATAACGGATTTCGTGGTATCAGGAATACGAACAAAAACTCCCACCAGGTTGGTCGTGGGAACTGTTCCAGGTTGTATTATAAATACGGCAACGTTGATGTTTATGTTCGCTAACCCAGCGTATGTTTAACCCATCCAGAAGGATCACCTCATTTTCGGGGGCATTTCCAAGATAGCATTCTATAATCAGTGTTGAATATAATTTCATACTAAAATCTGGATTTATAAAATCAAATTGATATGGAGGAATACCAAATATCAGCGCGGCTTGTTTATGGGTGGGGGCTAACATAGAGCCACTCTGATCTGCTATTTGCAAAAGTTGTATCAAATGAGGTGCTGGAGTGGCAGTCGGCCAAATAATCCCTTAATTTATTATTTCGATGACGCAACCATTATCATCTAAACTTATGTAGGGGTAGATGAATTTAAGGTTAAAAACCAGTCAAATTTTAGTATCTCTCGTGGTTGGTACATGCTGTTTGGTAAGTGCAATACGTTTTCCGTACCGGATTGGTCGAATCCTCGCGTGTCCCCGAGGTCGGAGAACGCAATGGCAGCCTGGTTTGACACGTTACTCATGGTGATTATACTCGTATTAGGGAAGAGCCTTCCGATAGTTGGGTGACCGCTTAGCAACGCCGGGATCGGTCTGCTCGCCGTTGGTAAGCTCGGCCGCCATCTTGCTTGGGTTAGCAACGCATGGATCAGTCTTCTCGGCGTTGCTAAGCTCGGCCGCCATCTTGGTTTGGCTTAGTATGGCGAGTAGACCGATCCCAGCGTTACCAGGCTGGACGGCCATCTTTGTTTGGCTTAGGAACGACGAGAAGACCGATCCCGGCGTTACTAGGCTGGACAACCATCTTGATTAACTTAGCAACGACGGTGCTTGTTTCACTTGCAAAGGTTTCCGCCGATACCCCGTCTCGAACTCGCGTCACTGGATTAGACGAGTCCTACGCTCTACCAACACACCACCGGGACTCCCGATCAGGCATTATTCGGAACTTTGGGTCTAGGCTTTAGGTGCATTGAAGGAAGCCTCTCGATAGACCATCTCCGTTTTTAAGGGGGCTGGGGAACTTATTTCATAAAAATAAGCCTCTCAGCCGCATGTGCGAAATTAGAGGTTCTCTGCTGCAAATTGAATTCTCAAACCAGTATATAAACAGCTGCACCGGGGTACCGTTAGATGGCAGGAATCAAGAACGAAATATCGTACTTGTCCTTTTGGAGGGCTTTGCAGTACGTAAAGAAGGGAACAACACATGTGAATCTATCCATTCAGTATTCCGACAATATAACACGAGGTCTATAAACCATGTGCATGTCGTGACATAATTGYAGCACAGAAGATGTTCTGAGGAAGTGTCATTTGGGGATGATGATGTTGTGAAGCATGATGGTCCCAGGAGTTCACAGCCACTAATCCAGTTTCCTTACTAAAATGTTTGTGTTTMGCCTGACCCAGCACCTTTACTGCTGGTTGAAACGAGACATGCTATGTTTTATATACGTCTMCTTTGTACAAGTGCAGAGGTTAAGCTGCGTAGGAGAAAAGTGTGAGAAAGATGTTCGTTTTGAGCATCAACTCGAATGTCCAAAAAATGTCCTTTTTTACCCAAAGAGAAAAATCATCTGTGCACACCTCTATGTGTCAAGGATACCTGAATCCTTCTGAGGCCAACAATGACAGATGGCATCGAGGGATTATCTTCCAACATCATCCCCTCCAAGGTCACAAACGTCTGCCTTCTTTGTTGGGGTGCCTGGATTCCCATTTGAAGAAGGCTTTCATTTGGTTCTGTAAAAAGTCATCTGAAGCTAAACCGATGCCTCCCTTTTCATTATAATTCTTAAAGAGGATACGCCTCAGCCATTTCGAGGACAGACTTGTCCACACGTGCGTAGTCTCAGTGCAACACAGATGTAGTGAGTAAGTTTTCCATGAGGTTTACCCTTGATATACTCATCAACTGATTGAGCTTGTTACTATTAATCGTTGATAGTCCCACCGTTTGTGACGTAGTCTACAGTAGGATTCAGTGGAACCCTGGAATACCGTCAGCATCACCTTGCCAGCTGATAGACTTTGTCCTCCTCGGGATTGGGGATGGTAGAAACTTTCATTTCTGTGACTGTTATTTAGTCTCCAGATGAAAACGGTAGGAGAACCATTGTAAATTTCCCGTGTGGCAGGTTGTCGATCAGCAAGTATTTTCTCGACATTTTTACCAAGCGGTTTTAGATGAAGGGCTATGTAATCCTGAGTCATCTTTAAGGTTCAGACTCCCATAACGGAAACATATCTACAGAAAATATAGCAATCCTTGGTGTCGACATGATGCCTGCTTGTGCGGTATCAAACTATACCCAGGTACCATATCGCTTATTTGTTTTAAATGTATGGCAAATAATAAAAGTGTACAGTGCAACTTTCGTAGTAAAGCTCAGAACATGTCAGTCTCAACTCGCATATTGGAATAATCTCAATTAATTTGTGATTGATTGNTCCCCGTCCATTATCCTCCAAAACCTGTGGACATTGTTAAAGTGTAGATACAATTATTGCTGAACAAGGCGATAACAATAACAGATTGATTTTGTGCAAATTAATGGATCACCTTTCAAAAATAACGTTAGACTAACAGTTATTTCAACGAAATGACATTCCAAGAGAATACGATCTTTATTTTTTTATGGTTTAGAAAAAAGATGTTTTGAAGACTTTTCAAGTAATTTGATATAGTGGAATCATGGAGCTTTAGTAAGGGACTTTGCGTCAACGCTGTAGCGGTACGTCAAGGTACATGCATGGCGTCAACGCTCGATAGCAATACGTCCCACCTGGCTCAGACAAGAAACACTGCAAGGCGCCAGTGGTGCACTGTTCCAGCATCGGTGTCATATCCTATTACTGACAAGCCTTCTATGGAATGTGAGCTATACTTCTTTACATCTGAATGAAACCTTCACACCTATGATCTACAATATTACTCCCATGGAACACACCAACACGCACACGCAACAGTACTTGGATTCCTATAAATAGAAGACCCTAGCCTTTGACCACATGGTGACAAGACCAATGGATGTTTATGAATGTTGTTATAGTTCAGAGCTCGCGCAYTATTCTATTCATGAAAACGTTTGAGAACCATTAAATGTCAGAGCTAATGTCGCTTTTGTTCGCAGGCATTCCAACCTTGATCAATTGAGACAGTGCTTTCAGCTTACTACACACATTGAACCATAAACATGCGAACATATCCCTTTTGTTTGATGCTGCACACAGTAATGCAACATGAATCGCCACTGGGACAATCATTTATAAAGAAGTACAAAAAGTGACAGCTTATGTCATGAAACTCAAAACATCTGTAACTTGGTCCTTTAATATCGAAAAGGTCTATTTACAATATTAACCGAAACATAATCTATTAGGCTAGAAAAAGCTAAAAAGCAATGGGAATTACATGATTGAATCATTGAAAAAAGCCAATCACGTGAAGAGTAAGCATCGTCTGATCTATCGGCGGAAAGCGAAAAACACACAATTTCCATTTAAATAATTTCCAGTGTGAACGGAGGTACGAACGTTCGCGTAAAGGTCATATCGTGTCATTTGATAATGCGCCACACGCACTTGTAACGTTGACAACTTTAAGAACGAACAGCATGTGGTGGAAACCATTAGTTGGAATGATGTTTGTTTCATTTACAACGTTAAACAAAAAGGCATCGTACAGAATCCTCAACTGAAGTGAGACCACATTAAACCAATTACTTCTGCCATGAATTAAATGGTGAAAAGTAAAGCGATGGACTTTTCACCATTTGCCTTGGCAGTTACAAAACTCACAAATATACTACTTCTGAACGTAGTCAATAAGTCAATTCTCAGGAGAAATACTTGAAAATATGTCGTGAGTTAATGTACATCCTTCAATGCCATTTGAAAAATTGACTACATCTTCCTCATAATTTTAGATGCTTTGATGCATTTCTGGCCTCTAAAAATGCAACTCATATTATGTTTTGCAGGATGCAACGTTTGTAATTATCCTCAGAACGTTACGCAATATAAACTACGAGCCACATGAAAATATCATTTTCTTTTCAAAGCCTGGCGATCGTCCGCTCACAATATTCAAAGAAAACTTCGGTATTAATCTCTAAGGTACGTGCATAGTTTAATTGCCTGTTCTTTTTTATCCATTCCATTTATCTATATTTCCATAATTCATCTCATTTCTSTAATAGCAATCTCAAGTTTCAATCGTTTCGTAAGTTTTTCATATCCATGAAAATTCATTCCTTGAAGGATATCCCTGTCACGTTATTCTCATTCAAAAACATTTACGGGTTTTTAATCTATTTTATTGATGCTTCGTATTTTATCCCTCTGTGAGATGCAATCTATGTTGTTTCAAACATGTTCATCATACGACGATGTCGTATTGGCCACACAAGATATACTCATAAGTACCTATTAAATGGTGAGGATCATCCGTTTTGTATCCCTTGTGATGAAAGAATCACGGTCAAGCATGTCTTGCTTGAGTGTGTTGAATATTCCATCACAAGGGATAACTATTTCAAATCACCATGAAGGATCTTTTTGGTAATATAAGTTCTCATTTAATTATTGCATTTTTAAAAGTATTAGACTTGTTAACTGATTTGTAAATAGATGCATTTTTTATTATTGGTAGTTTAGATTAGTAACTGAGATTGTTAGTGTCTGTACCCTCAAAGGGAGTCCTCCTGAGAGGGTACGTAAGTCCCGAAACATTGAAAGGAAATTTAAATTTACCAGCTGTTTCAAATGTAGTATTATTGTCATTTTAGTTTTGGCTAAATATGACTTCAATCGCCAGCGGCTGAAGGGATGATATAATCCAACTAGGGTCCATGCAGGTAGCAAAAGTACTGTAAGTCCCCATGGTCCCTAGCTTGGTGATCAACCTTCAGTTGTTGGCGATCTCTAGCCAGTTTATGTATTGTATTGTCCACATAGTGCTATTAGTTCTAATTGTCCACACTAGTTTTAGTTGTAATTGTGATATTCTAGTTGTTTTACTGTCTTTCGTCGACAGGTTTTTATAATATATATCTAGTCTATTTCAATGTCACATATGTTCTCGTCACAATATGGCTGAAATATTGCAGATGTGACGTTAAATAATAACTCACTCACTCACTCTCACTCAAACACGTTCAATATACGACTTCATCAATATGTTTTTAAACTACTCGCTTTTCACGGTTTGTATTTACAACGGAGCAGGCATGAGGTTTGAAGTGGAAGTCAAYMAGARATACATGTAATTCTCCAGTGTGAAGAGGTTGGTCTGTTCGTCTTTGAGTCCAGCAACAGATACCGAAGCTATGTACGATATAAAACATGTTTAAGATCATAGTAGTCTAAAGAGCCATACTCATAGAAAAGCTTTCTCTAATTTCTCCTTTTGCCATGAAAGGTAATGCACTAAAGTATAGTTAACACCTTTTCAGAGCATTTCAGGAGTGAATTCTTACACGACGGTGTTATTATTTGCCTTGTTTATTGTGTTAGGTGAGAGACAATAGTACTAGCCTAAATCCAAACACTTCTGTGACGGCACAGACACGCATCCATTTCATAGACAAGCTGTTACATGGACATTTTCATACTTCTGTTGTTATGCAAAAGTACTTCAACATTAGATGATCAGATTAGAAGTTAAAACTACTTCACGTTGTTTTGGTATATTTCACAGCGTTGCAAACAAGGGCGTCTTTCTATCAACGAAATATGAAGACATTTATGTGACGAACGATGCCCCGTGATATGTCAGAGTTCACAATGAGGTAATCAGACACCTACAATTACTGAAAAGTGACGTGTGCGCCTTGTGCAAAAACAATAGAAAATGAGAAACTTAATAAAGCCAGAAATAAATGAGGTCACCTTCGGGTAATGACCAGTCGCATTCACAGAATATTAGTTCTTTGGATTGGAAGCGGCCGAGC
>VKKT01002043.1:216164-227090 GCA_008038995.1 Haliotis laevigata | reverse complement strand
CAGTATAATGTGTCTGAATGGGGTATTCATGCTTCACTGCGGCATGGTATCTCAGTGGGCTATCACTATAAAACCAACTTCAGTCTGGGCTAGTACAAGCAGCCGCACATACACGTACACACGCATGCACGTCGTCATATGAGCGAAAATTCTCAAGCACGACGTAAAACCCAATTTCACCTCACCTCACCTCACAGGTATACCAGGGAGAGAGAGTATTACAGGTACTACTACACAAGGGTACCACAAGTACTTTTCAGTGTGTGTGTTTTCAGTATGGTATCTGGAGTACATTTGTCTGGACAGAAGTATACCTACTTTGTACAAGGCATATTAGTTTAGTACCTGTGCTGAAAAATGCCACAACAAAAGCAGTGAGAATCCCTGCACAGTCTCTGGCCATTGCTGTTTTGAGTCAGTTATCAATTGCAGTCCCTGTATTGCTGTTTGTATCATTGTGGAAGTGCCTTAGGTTAAATTGTTTACCATGTATGTTTGTATTACATGCAAGAAAGTGTGATTATCTTGAATTAAATAAGGTACTTTGATAAAGGCACAGTTGTGACAAGAGACAAGGACGTTACTTTCAGATTTATGGGTGTTTTTCGTTAACCACTAATATATTCTTGCAATAAAATCTGTACCAAATCGTCCTTAAAGCTAAATAATTTATAGATGAGTATATCATGGCCAGTCGGCTTCTTGAAGCAGTAAACTGGTCATGGTACGTCAGTCATTTAATCACATAAATCAACAACTCCTTTTACTTGAATTCAAAGGAAACTCTTAACGATGCTTTATTAATCATTAATTCCATCTGAATCATGCTGTTTGACATTGTATATTCAGATTATTATCTATTAGTGTCAGAAATGTCACCATTTTTGTTTTTGTGTGTTTTATTTCTGCTATCAAGGTCTATGATGACAGTATGGCCGCACAGTTGGATTGTCCCGGAGGCATAAGGCTGATTCATGTCATCTAACATTCCCCTGGTGACAGTATGCCATAGACAGGCTACAGTTTAGCATATAGTGGCGGACAGTCCTCTGGTTTGGGCAGACACTGAAATTATGTTTTTGTTGGAAGAAATTTGGTGTATAATTGATCAGACGCTCTTGACTGTAGCCCTGTCTCGGTGCCTTTGGTCAAGAATTGGCATTAATTGGAAGTCGTGTTCGGGGAATAAAACAGAATTAGGTGTTTCTTTGATAATTATGATAACCGAGTTCTGTTAATGAAGGATTTTGAGGAGTACATTGTTTTGTTTAACAGTCAAAATGAACAGTGTCAGGTATCATGAATAGGTGGTCATGGTGACACAATCTCAGGACAGTCATACAATTTGGTTAAAGTGAATATTGAATTTTGGATGTAACGAAATGTATTTTGAGTTTTTGTTGCATCCAGAGTTGACTATTTGTGTCTTTCTATCCAAAAGTTGGTGGAGGTGTTTTGAAAACAAGTAAAAACCCTAAATGAACAATTTGAAAAACCGACTGACCTGATAAAATTGCAAATAGAACCATTTGTACTTCAAAAGGTATTCAAGAATTTGCCATATGGGAAGCAGAGTTATTTCTTACTCACTCGAGAGTGGTGGGGTAGCTGGGTGGTAAAAGCATTCGCTCATCACAACAAGGAACCATTTTCTATTCCCCACATGGGTACAATGTGTGAAGTCCGTTCTGGTGTTCTCCGCCATATTGTGCAAATATTGCTCCGTTCACATGGAGTAGGTCTTCACTGACTTTACCAGAAATTAAACTGCATTTATTTTTGTTCCAGGGCCGTCAAGACGAAGAAACTTGTCTGCGGTTGCCATGGAGATCTTTGAAACACATCAGGGGACACACATATTACAGGTAGCTATAGTATTTATTGCTGTGGGTCCAGAAGTATATAAGTATAACTACCAACGATGTAGCAGCCTATATACCTGGGTCAACAGTACAAACTACCATAAACCTGAGTTCAAGTACAGCAGTACATGTTCACCATAGCATTACCTGCATTTGCTCCAAAAACACAAGGTGAGATGGGTGAACTTGAAGTTATTTCACCAGACATAAGGCTCAACACAGTGTCTTTAAAGTATTATTTTTGCAGTGGATGATATTGGAGTTATTTAACCAGTCAAACTGTTCAACCCAGTGTCTTTAAAATGTTATTCTTGGTGTGGATGATATTGAAATAATTTCACCAGTCAAAATGGTCAACCCAGTATCTTGGGGTGGGTGATATTGAAGCTATGCCATTAGATATGATGCTGATCCAAGTATCTTTAAAGAGTTCATTCTTGGGGTGGGTGATATTGAAGTTATTTCACCAGACATAAGGCTCAACACAGTGTCTTTAAAATATTATTTTTGCAGTGGATGATATTGGAGATATTTAACCAGTCAAACTGTTAAACCCAGTGTCTTTAAAATGTTATTCTTGGTGTGGATGATATTGAAGTTATTTCACCAGTCAAAATGGTCAACCCAGTATCTTGGGTTGGGTGATATTGAAGCTATGCCATTAGATATGATGCTGATCCAAGTATCTTTAAAGAGTTCATTCTTGGGGTGGGTGATATTGAAGTTATTTCATCAGACATAATGCTCAACCTGGTATCTTTAAAGTGTTTATTCTTAAAGGAATATTTAGTGACTGGGACATATCAATGTCTTGTTTAACACAAATGACATCTGATATTTCATCCATTATTAACATCAGTGTCAAATTATGTCTTGACACAGTTGGAATTGCAGTTTCAAGAATTATCAATATTTTTCTGTTAGTGTAGCCCACAAACTCAGGCACACCATACCTGCTTGTTAAATCAATGAATATCACTTTATCATTGAATGCCAAATCTACAGGGCTCTAAGAAGTAACTATTTAAAGCAATTTCATTTTAAACAACCTTCAGTTTACAAATTTCTACAATCATTTTCTACAAATAATGTAAAAGAATTAAGAAACTTAGCAACATACGTGTATAAAGTTTTCCAGCTACGAAACTATCAATCTGCATAAAAAGCTTATTATTTGTTACATCCTCGCTATCTTGATAGCATTTCAAAATATTATGTATATGGCCAGAGGCCATTTATCATGGCTTGTGTCAATAAAAGTTTCTGTCTGTCTGTCTGTCAATTAAACCATTACGATGATGTCACTGTATTGTTGCAGTTGATTCTGAACCAGGAATTCACAGGCCATCCATCCTTAAAGAGAATTTTAGGAAGTAAAAATGATGCAACTTTAGGTCATTATGCAAAATTGTGGAGAAATTTTATCTCAAACTCAATATGGTTTAAGAAGAAATCACTCAATCCATTCATTCTCCAAACAGAATCAACAGATCCTTATGATTTCGCCATTATGTAATCAGATCGTTTATATTTTCCTCACACTGGAAAACCTCAGCCTAGGATGAAGTGTTTGAGGTTGCATTTGTTAGCCTAATTAGCAATGTGTGGCCCTTTATGAGGACAGCCAGAGTACCATTCACCAAAGCGATCTTAGTGCAGCTGTTCTGAAGGATCCTATGCGTGACTGTCCCAGCACTACGTTTGATTTATGGAGTGTGGTCCTTGGACTGGTTCCAGTAAGCGAACTTGGAATGAAGACAATCATAACTCAAAGTGGCAATTCTCAAAGGGTTCTCAAAGTTACAACTGTTGTAAGTAAGTTTAAAGGTTAGTTTGGTCTTTGTGATAAGATCAAATACAACAATGTAAGTATTAATATTATGAATCCCATCAATTAACTTAGACTGTGGAAAAAAAGTTTCTTGAAGATATCCTGTGCTCTGTTCCACAAGGAGCAGTGTGGTAGCCCAGTGGTTAAAGCGTTCACTCGTCACACCAAATACAGTGGTTCTATTCCCCACATAGGTAAAATGTGTGAAGCCTATTTCTGGCGTCTCCTGCAGGGATATTGCTGGGATATTGTTAAAACTAAACTCACTCACTGTTCAAGAAAGTGACCTGAATGCTAAGGTCAATTTTATTGACCTGGGTGCCATTGTACAAAACAACCTTAGCGCTAAAGCTACCTTAAGTCTATGTTAAGGTATGGGAGTTATGGTCACCTTAGCGCTAAGATCGCTTTGTRCAACGGCTCCCAGGTATGGTTTCTACATATACCTTAGCCTTGCTCCAAGGCTGTACTGAGTGCTAAGACCATGCATGTACTTTAATTATATCCTTTAACGAGGCAAGTCTAGATAAGTGGACCCCAGTCTGTTATTTATAAATTTTTTTTAGAAATTATCATTTAAACAATTTATTAGTACCTTAAAGACTTGTGCAAGTCTATGTATACCTCTAAAGGAAAGTGTGCACATGATGTTATCAAACACACAGTGGTGTGAATGACTGTTATTTATACTGCTCAATTTCATTTTGCAATAGTTGATTTCATAGCATAAAAGAAGCTAAAGAATGACATGAAAGAACCCCTGATCCTTTCATATTACCATAGTGGATGCATCATGGCGTAAATGAGACAACTCATTTCTTTTATATTACTATTGTTTATCTGTCAATGAATGACAGATAAACAATCATACAAATGTAATATGAAAGAACAAGAGTTCTTTAAATTGATTTGAGTAGTTTATGAATTCACACAATTGTTATATGTTCAGGTTTTGCAGGAAAAAGTGTTTGTTCACATGCAATTAATCAACAGGAGTAACCAAATAGCATATATCAAAAGCTTTGTTTATTTGGAAATATGAATACTTTGCAAAAAAATTATGTTTATTGTGACAATAAAACAATGCATTAATGTGCTTAAATTATTCACTGTTGAGTAAATATCTTAATATGGAACAAATATGGTCATTCTGCTTACAAATATTGAAAATATAGAAGAACTCTATACAAAAAGAAATAAAGAAAGAAAGAATGATCAAAATATTATCACAGTCCAAACTGTTCATTATTGAATTTTGTACAAATATACACAATATGCATTACAGGTAGGTAAAAGGTCAAAAGAAATTCGCATTCTGACAACCTAGGAAATTGAATCATGGCCACATTGTTTCCAAGAGTTTGATAAGGCCACAGAGAGCCATTACAAGGCACAAATCCCCCCAAACCCCCTCTCCATTGTATCCCCTCTCTATCCACTGTGGTTCACTCATTGGTTTTCTGTCAAGCTTGTCTGATCACTTGTTGCGTCAGTGCCACTACGGATTTTGTCTTATTACTATTCAATTTGCATATTAATTGAACGAACGCAGACGATTTTTATGGACAGCTTGGAAATACCAAGCTAATGTGCGATTCCCAGTTATGATAGTGTAAATCAGCCCTCATAAAATACAGAGAAATATTTGAGGAGTGATTTAAAGTGTAATTTAATCTGCCAGTGTTAACTCTTTCTTGTAGCAGCCATAGATTGGCAGTTAAGAATCAATTTAGCTTTATGTCCTTATTCAGGCCTTTGCCATTACACTCGGATGGGATTTTCAGGCCCTCAGAGATTGAGAAAAACACTGGAATGGGAGATTCACCGAGATTTGTGTGGTTTCATTTTGGGGTTGTTTACATATTTGTACTTTATATAAACAGAAAACATGGCAGACTACAAGTATGTGACAGCTTTGGGTTCGGGTTTTTATGTCCGACATTGCTATAATTATTGTTGAATCACAAGGAGAATATTTAATGCTTAAGAGTGGCGTTTTTATACGCTGAGATGAATTTAGTCGTCACTTCTGCATGACAGAAACTATTTCATTTGCATGAAACATTCATTTTATGAAACATTCGTCAGTTTTGTGGAAATGAACGCAAAATAATATTTTTGAAAATGTGTTGGTCAGTGCTTCTGTACAAAGAAATGCCATGTAATAAGAATGTGTATTGTTTTATAGGCCCAAACAGTATTATTCAATAAAATCTACTGAAAAAAAAATTCTTTTGCTACAGTATGCTGCTTCCCAAAAATATTTGATTACATGGTGAAAAATAGATGAATTCAAAAGCTCCAGTCATTTCTGCCATCGAACAGAGTGGCCAAATTGTTTTTGGCTTTATTCAAATTTCATCAAAACACCCGAGATTAATCAACTCTATCAATTTGGAATAACTTCGCCTCTCAAAGGTACTTGCAGCTCCTCCCCGTAATTTCTTTCCACCTTCCACTTTACTCAAGGATTCTCGTATTTAGGATCTTGAAATTGTCGGAGAAACAAATTTATACACATAGCCCCATGAGGACGGGACGTGAACGGAATTCTCCTACGAATGCACATTTCTCCATGGGTTGAGTCAAGAAGTTTTTGCCGAGAAGGGAGAAGTCTCGGAATGAAGGGCTTTAATCAGAAGAACATTAATAACCATGTTGGAAACGGCGAATGGCATTTGTATTAAAGTGTTGATAGATTGCCTCGTGAGGGACCCTTCCTAATTAGCTGCATAATCAAATTTGAGCGAGTCATTATTGTTTGCGGCATCGACAATGAATTAACTTCAAAGGTGCTTGTCTCTCGTTGAACCATCATGACCCACGAAATCGGGACAGGAAATACACTGTAGCAGAAACGTCCACTGCTACCAAAGTGTTGCAATCTAGTTTGGCTAGGTAACCTACGACATTGTAAATGAATTTGTTTCTTCCTTTTTTTCATGGAGCAGTTGTTTATTATTCAGATTTCATTTTCGAGTGAAAGCAAAGGGGGAACCTGGAGGAAAAGTTGTCTCTGGAAGTGCAACGAAACTCACCAGGAATTGTTTGGATAATTCAATCGAGGTGTTGTAACGAGGTGCCGTAATGATTTGTCCCTGAGATTATGTTTCTCATTATCAGCTGTTTATACCTTGTGATTGATTGCTTTCAATTGTGCACGGCTGCATGAAATCTTGTTAGATTTCCTCAAATTTATCGAGCTCGACTTGGCCCTTTTTCAGATAATAGTTTGCAGATTGACTTAGTAGCGCGAATGGAGCTAGGGGTGTCACTCACACTAATGCCACGGAATAATTGAAAAAATCAATTTTATTTCCTCTTTTGCAATTCAGATTTGTGTTTTATAGCCCAATCTTATGTTTTTGGCCTTTAGAGTAGGATTTTCTATACATTTTATTGGCTTGCTAATCTACTCTTCTAGCACAATGGTTGTTTAATTACCATAAAGATAGGAAGGCGGGTTCCATGTTTGCTAAAATGTAATAACATCTTTTCCTAGCTTTCTTAGGTGTATCCTGCGCCACCATAAAGCTCTATCAGTTATCTTTATTGAATCCATGAGGAGTGGTCTAACATACGTAGTATGGTTGTTAGTGCAATGTTCAATGTCGTATACAATCTCTTTTTCAAATCTTTGAGACTTTAATCTCCGATTATTATGGACAAGGATTTTTTAGTCGCTCTATATTTGATAGTTATAAAATGTGTGCAAATTTTACGAATGTTTTGTTAAAAAGGCTACTGATAGGGAAACTCAATGAAATCAATTTCCTTAATATGCTTGATCAAAATAATATTGTAGTTCCAACAACACTTAATTAAAAAATAGGGTAGGAAAGGTTTGGGTTTTTCTCTCTTATTATGACCCCAATTTATTTACAGGTGAGCATTTTGTTTTGAAAAAACCCAATGTAGGTTCCACAGCTGGTTTAGGGCAAGATTTGTAAACCGAACCCCATAATGTTTTAATCCTCTTTAACACAGTATTGATTAATGTTACATTACAGATAAAATTAGAAGTGAAATTGATGTAGATTTTGGCATTTTGAACAGACTCTAGATTTAGATGCTTTACCTGGCAACTCTTTGCTAAAAATGCAAGGATACTTTTTCTTTCTTATGGGTGTGTGATGGAGCAATATTAAACCAACTGCTGTGTTGTTGTTGTTGTTGAAATTCACGTTAAGAGTTTACAGCCTGATTATCTTGATAAAACACTAACCATATATTACTTTCAACGTTTTGAAAAAAAGATTACTGTTCTCAATGAATGATTAACAAAACTCAGCACAATAAACAGTTTAAAATCCATCAAATTATGATATATTGACTTTCTTGACGACCAGGAAGTGTGTTTTCAATTTCTCTGTTTTTGAAGGTTAGTAAGTAGCGATTAGTCGCGAATCTATGGGCTTTAGCCTGATGTTTGGCTTAGAAATCCATCGCAGGTGAGCAAATAGAAAGGTCACCAGACACGCTCAGTAAGGAGGGGAGACAAATACGCACAGACAGACAAAAACGCTTCTCAGAATGTAAAGTCTCACTTAACGATGCTATGTCAACGAGACTTCTTAATCAGGGAGCTCTCCTTCCATGCTTGGGGCCCCAGGAACAGCTTCCTTGAGCCAAAAATATTACTTTGGTGAAGCTACAGTGTCCAAGATAGTTTTACATCAGTTTTCAGGTAGTGAATCCTTTGCTGAAGTCTTGGGAGAAAGCCAGTTAAAATTGAATGTTTGTCAAAATGTTTGCTTGCTGTTAGTTTGGAATGTTGACATTGAAAGAAAGATGTGAGATTTTACTAGGGCTTCGAAAGGTTTTATCTCATTTGTGAGAGGTGATGTCTGGGTTTGATGGAACTATTCTCTCCCTGACACAGGATTTCGTAACACTCACACAATGGGTTTTATGTCACGGTATGTGTAAACTTTTATCAATTACTTTAAAACATATGATAGGGCTTTATTCCTAGAATTTGAAAATAGTGATGGTCTTTCATTAAATGTTGAAATACTAGGTGTAAAGTTGGTGTGTTGTCCATTGTTTAGAATGAAAAATGCCTGAATAAATTTTAGATAAATCAGTTGAGAAAGCGAGCTGATCCCAGCTAATCACAACTCCTTTGATAAATAGGCCAGGGGGGGTAGCCTAGCAGTGCAAGCATTTACACATCATACCAAAGACTGGGTTTGATTTCGCATGAGTGATGGCTAATTGAGGTTTTCCCCTGCCATAATGTTGCTGGACTTTTGCTGAAAGCTGTGTAAAACTATATATAATTACCAACTTACCTCTTCGATCAATAAGACACCACATGTTAAGCGCAATAGTGTAGTGGGAAGGCGTCTGCCTATCATGCTGAAGGCCCGGGTTTGATCCCCCGTGGAGGCACATAGCTTTGGGACCCGAGGTGGGCACATTTGCGTAGTATCCTTGGACAAGATACTTAGATCCACATTGTCTTATTTCACCCTGTGAAATGGGTACCTGTGAGGATGTGCTAGCAATGTGAGTGTTAAGTTCATTGTGCCTAACAGGCAGCATGGCTGTATGATCCCCAGGGTGTTGAAAAAGTATAGGAAAGTATGATAGTGTCCTATGACCGGGGATAGTACTGTACGTAGCGCCGTGAACTGGCAATGTGCCTGGATATGAGCGCCATATAATGGGACTATTTCTATTACTATGTTAAGACACATATGACATAGTTATACGGTATGAAAGCATTACAGAATATATACAATTAAAGAGAGTGTACTTCACTATTTTTGTTTGTTTGGAGATCTGTAAAATGTTTGAAAGGTTGTTTTTTCAGGGTAGAAGTGGTAATAGCAATTTCTACATCTGAAAAATATACCAGTATATGAATTACTTAAAACCAGTCCTTTTTCCATTTTTAACGCAGGTTGATTGGTCACACGTTCCGTGTGTAATGTTAAGAGGTCATTGTTCAGTGTTTATTCCACACTCACTAATAATCCAGCTAAATCACAGCAGTCTGTAAATACTCAAATCTAGACCAGACAATCCAGTGACTGACACCGTGGCCTGTGCATCTGGGATACAGTACATGTATTAGCCAAGTCAGTGAGCACCTGATCCCTTTAGTCACCTCATACTCTTAAAGATAATTCAACCCGAATGTTTGAGGTTTGAGAGATTTTGTTATCCCGTGACATGTCACTACCAGGGATTGGAGTTGCACTGTTCCTCTTCTCCAGTCAATACCACCAAGTATGTTTAATCATCCCTAGGTCACTCAGATGAAAACAATAAATATATCCTGCTATTATGGGTTTGGGGACACTTAAAAAACATTTGCTGCTATCTTTCTAATAAGTTGAACAACTATAAAACATATCATTACCTTATAAAAGACTTTATCCTAAACACAAGCCATAATTAAAGAATATACCTTGAATTTAACCCCCTACCTTGAATTCATGATGCAAGTTGTGGGCCAGCTAGTATTCAGATAATCAGGGTCTCTAAAAAGCAAACTTACCATTACTATTACTCGTTAAATGATGTTCGATAAGCATACTATTGTATTATTAATACTGATGCCTCAAATTCTTTACCATACAGGGGCGGTGGGGTAGCCTAGTGGTTAAAGCGTTCACTCGTCATGCCGAAGACCCAAATGGGCACAATGTGTGAAGCCCATTTGTGGTGTCCCATGCCATGATATTGCTGGAATATTGCTAAAAACGGCGTAAAATATACTCACTCACTCACTTTACCATATATATCTGTAATGATAACATACATATTCTCCAATAAACCTCAAACATCTAGACCAGAGACAAATATCTGCCAGGGACGTCACGCTTCCCATTGTTTCCTCTTGTTTGTTGATCACAGCAAAAAAAATGAAAGCTGATTTCCATACCATTTGCATTATTGTATTCATGAAAGTCTTGACGGTCATATAAATCTATGGCAGGCTTCAGGGTAGGCCTGTAAATTTTGAAAAGTGAGTGAGTGAGTTTAGTTTTAGGCCGCTATTAGCAATATTCAAGCAATATCACAGTGGGGATACCAGAAATGGGCTTCCCACATTGTACCCATGTGAGGAATTGAACCCTGGCCTTCGGCATGAAAAGCGAACACTTTAACTGCTAGGCTACCCCACCGCCCCATTGAGGAAAAGACCTCAAATAGGGCTTTAAAAGTACTGGTCCACATCAGTATGAACCCCACAGGTAGTTGTGCTTCTCCCCCTGCGTC
>VKKT01002043.1:184364-195127 GCA_008038995.1 Haliotis laevigata | reverse complement strand
GGGAGATATCATAGTAAAACTTGAACTGGGAGATATCATAGAAGTAAAACTTGAACTGGGAGCTATCATAGAAGTTAAACTTGGACTGGGATATATCATAGTAAAACTTGAACTGTGATATATCATAGAAGTAAAACTTGAACTGGGAGCTATCATAGAAGTAAAACTTGCACTGGGAGCTATCATAGAAGTAAAACTTGCACTGGGATATATCATAGTAAAACTTGAACTGGGAGATATCATAGAAGTAAAACTTGCACTGGGATATATCAGAGAAGTAAAACTTGCACTGGGATATATCATAGAAGTAAAACTTGCACTGGAGAGACCAAAATGGCAGGCGGTATTTAGAGTCAGTGTGATCTTTCACAGATATGAAGATATGGTTTGGTAGTGGAAGACGTGATATGAACCATTGTTACTACCCATGTCTCTACTCTTGTCCAAATTATAAACACCAGCTGATATACACTCAACTCAGAATGGTCCTTCAGCACTTGAAGCTGATCAAGGCTGATGGGACAGTCTAGCGGTTAAAATGTTCTTTCTTCATGCCAAAGATTCGGATTAAATTCCCCCACATGTACCATGTGCGAATCCTATTTCTGGTGTCCCGTTCAGTGATATTGCTGGAATATGGCTAAAAGTGGAGTAAAACCATACTCACTCACTCAGTCTGGTCAGCTTGATGAGGACAATGTAATCAGGATGGGTCAAATTAGGTCACCATTGGTTTGCCTGGGTCGGACTGGAATATTATAAGATGCCTTGATACCGCTAGAATATTGCTGACTGAGCATAAAACAGGTCGTTCCTGCGTTATATGACATTTAATTGGCTGTACCGCTATCAGTGTTTTCAGCATACGCACATTCAGCAGACAGACAGAGCCCTGAGATGTGCAGCCATATTGACAACCATTTGTCAGGGCTGGATGGCTATGAGATGGCCATGGGATTTTGACATGTATCTCCCATGGGTAAAGCTGTTGTTGTATAGCACTACCACCAGAGGGCACCAATTTCACTCATGTTTCACGATGACATTAAGCTCTGTTATCCAACAGACACTTCGAAGTTTTCTTACATTTTCTCTGAGGTCACATCAGTCATTTTAACATCAGGGAATAAAATGATAATTGAAAGTTTTGTTGAATATGTTTTTACATCATTTTCAAGGAGGATTAAGATTTTTATGGCCTTAAATGCACTTATTTTAATCACAACTTGCTGGTAACACATACTGTTGACATTGGACGGTGGGGTAGCCTAGTGGTTAAAGTGTTTGCTCATCAAACCAAAGACCCAGGTCCTATACCCCACATGTGCCCATTTCTTGTGTTCCCGTAATATTACTAAAATTGACACAAAACTATTTTCACTCTCGATTGCTAACTTTTGATGTCATTAATCTTCTTGAAAATGTTTTAAGTTGCCCGTTTACGCTGTATTTGTAAGACATGTACTCAGGTGATTGTGACAACGTGCTTAGTGTATTGTAGTACTACCTGACTGGAAGACAGTCAGACAGTCTACCTCAACAACATGACACCTTTGAAGTTTTATGCATTTGTTTGGTGATTGGGTTTATGTGTCACATCATTACGTTTCCTGTTACTTTACACTTCTTATGTGAGCACTGCATGTGGAATATTTGGGAGATGGTTTGTTTCTTTCCAGAATGTTTTTGGTTTGGGTTTACAGATCAACTGACATGTAAAACAACAAGATGAAATTAATATTAATATAACTCTAACATGAAATGTCACTAAAATTTGTATGTGTTTTAAAAAGGATTTATTCCCAAATACAAGCATAGTGTCTACTGTAAATTTGAAGAGATGTAGACCAAAAAGTGTTAAGGCCCTTTGATATATTTTATCTGGTTGCTCAGTTGTGATGTTCCTGTGTTTCTTGTGCCTTAAATTACAAAAAGCATAACCACAGAGAAGAATGTTTGTTGAAGACCATTAGGCCAGAGCAATTTTATTTCTTGTTTTACGGATTTTTGTCCTCTGAAAACCTAAAGGCAGCAGGGAAAAAGAAAAATCACCAGTCAAAGTAATATTCCTTCTTAACACTCAGAAGTATTTTACTTTTTACAAGTTATGAAGTGTATAAGGGGCAAACAAAAATCTAAAAAAAAGTGTTTTTTTGTAAGTTTACAATTTTGGCCAATAAAAACATTAGGATTTTATTATTTGAGCGGGGAAAATTCATTTTTATTTTTTTCTTATTCTTGAAAAAATACGACAGGCGGATCCGTAAAACAAGAAATAAAATTGGTCTGGCCTTAACAAAAGTTCAGTCACTTACTTAGGACAGACAATTAAAAAAATCTGTAAACCAACCAAAATCATTAATTGCCTTGTGTATTTTTCATTGTTTGATCAGCATTTAATTTGCAACCCTTCAACAAGAAAGGTGAAAGGACCCAGTTTTGTTTTAAATGCACAAATAGAGCTAACATTCGTTGCTTATAATTTATGGAAAGGTTTGTTTTTGTGAAAGCTATAACTGTATTATTTGATATTTAAAACGTGCATGTACAACATAGTTTCTGTTCTGTTCTTTCTGTTCGTAATAGTTCCCTGAGAATTTTCCATTTTCCTATTGTGTTGATAGCTGTGATTAGCAGTTGATGTTTATCTCCAAACTGAATATTACCATTCTTATTGTAGATGGCAGCAGTCCAGTGGACAGAGAGAACAGAACAAAGAGCAACAGCAAATCTGAGAGTGTGGGACCTACTTCTGACCAGGACGACCGACTCAAATCTCCGTCCAGCAATGCATTAGGCGAGATGGAAGACCTCGGTAGTGATACACACAACAGCAAAGCCGAGCTTGATCGTGTGTTCTCTGACGAGTCTGCTTGTACAGTTATAGATAGGGTAGATTCAGTTCGGGATGCGAAATTCAGCAGACGCAAGATGGAGAAACCACGCAAGCGTAAGAAGGAGTTTGAACTTGAGGACGACGACGACACTGATAAGGAGAGTGGCATGATGAAATCTCATAGGATTATCAGTGAGGAAGCTCTCTGTGACTTTGTGGGCAATAATGTGTCTCACGACCTATCACCAGGGTCACAAAGCCCAGACGTAGGTCCAGTAAGTATGACCTCCGCCACGCCACAGGACCTGTCCCTCAAGGCAAACGCTGTAAGCAACCAGTCTGTGGCCATACACGGTGAAGTTCATTCAGACTGGAAAAGGGGAAAGGACATGGACTGCAATAATGCAGTTACTCCCAACTCTGTGAAGGAACTAGAGGCAGTCATGAACCGCCATCTTCCTTCTGTTACCAACCAAAGTGAATCCACTCAACAATTACGCTTTAGTGGTCAATCTGCGCAAAAAAAATCCACAATACAGTGGATAGGTTCCCAACATACTAATAACAATACTGGGGAGACTCTCCCAGCTACAAATCTGCTCAGAACCATCTATGCCAATCGTGAATCTGTCATCCGCACAAACACGCGACCAGCCAGTAATTATTACAATGAAATGCCAGTGAACATGCTGACCCCACCAGGCAGTGATGCATTCAAAGAACAGCAGCAACAACAGCAGCCATCATTCATCTCCACAAAACCATCAGTAGCCAGCGGCAACCACTATCCCAACTCCACCATGCCAAACTACACCACCACCCCTCTTTCTGTCTCTATGCCCACTACAGCGGTAGACTCCTACGGCATGACTCCACCGTCATCTGTGTCACCTCGAGACAAACTGCAGTCGCCATTTGGTGATGTTGGAACATATAATGAGTCGGGGTCAGCATCTTGTGGAAACCTTGCTCCTGACTCTTCTTCTTCCAGACTGGCGGCCAAACAAGCATATCAGTTGTCATCGTCATCTTCGGAGTTCTCCTCCTCCAAGTCAACCGCATCATCGTCATCATCAGCAGCAGCATACTACAGCGTGTCATCCTTTCATAACAATCATACGTATCCTGAAGTCAACCACAATGGCTCCACAGGAATTAACTCGTATGAGCCATGTTCTCGGTCAGTGCTGTCATGGTACCCGGTTTCGTATTCATCATAACATTGGTAATATAACCTGTTTATCCCATGGTTCCGGTGTACAATATTCTGCTACAGTATGGTGTGTCTAGTCCTCAACCAGACAATACACTGACATTTGTGAAGCTTTAGAACACCAATCCACACAGGTTCTTTGTGAAGACCTCTTGAAGTCAAGGATCTTTTTATAAACCAAACATTTATTTTATGGTTTTAAACAACGCTATTGAAGCCTCTGTCATAAAACTTGTTATATCTATATGAATCTTGTTAAAATGAGGATGCCATCTTAGGTTACCATATAATGAAGGAATGGTCAACTGTACAGACTATGGAGCAGCATTTAAGATCACGACTTGAAACTGCTGTTGGCAACTTGAAGGGATTAGCCTGTGTCTGTGGCCCATGATGTGTATATCAAGATTGATAATATCTGCATGAGTATCCATCAATAAGAATTTACTGTCCCACATATTTTATTATGTGCATGTTTGTCACATCAAAATGAAAGTATTCCGATTGTCATTGTTGCGATGTTCATGCAAATGTAGGTGTATTGCATAACTGCTGGATCATAGCCCATTTGGCCAAATGTCATCTTTCCTTAATGTGGCACAGGGGCATACGGGAACCTCATGGTTACAGCATTTGCTTGTCACTCTGAAGGCCTCAGTTTTGATTCCCCAGATAGATACAATCTATGAAACCCATTTCAGGTGTCCTTTGTGTTATAATGGTGGAATAAGTCTATCCATTGCACAAAACCGAACTCACTCACTCTCTCCCTTTTAGTACATCCTATCCCCAACTATTTTTCGGATTCATAAGCTTCAAGATGTCACCAATTTCATTTGTCAAGGACAAACAAACCTTGACGTGAAAAAAAGACATACCTTTACACACAATTTACTGTATATGGCATTTCTGGTGTCCCCCGCCGTGATGTTGCTGGAATATTGCTACAAGCGGTGTAAAACCAAACTCAGTCAGTCAGTCAGTACTGTATATGGTACCAGATATACAATCCTGGCAAATACTGTACAGTACTTGGTATATCTTAAATGTAAATATCATTGGCTAAGTCATTTTAGATCATCTTTGACCAAAACATTAAAAATCACAACATCACTTGATTTCAGTGACAGTTGTATGTGAGATCATGTGATCATCTTATTCCTATAGTCATGATTATTGTGTAATGATGTCAATCTTGTGATCATTTGTCTCTAAGGATTAAGAAACATATGCTTTATTTTCAAGAAATTTGGAAAGAAGAATCGAAACTTGACATCTGCCGGAGATCCTAAGATTCGCTCCTACAATTTTGTGTAATGTAACATATTCCCAGTTTCTGATCCTGTTTTTCTCAGGGGTATTGCATTCTCTGAAACTAAGCAGTGTAAGATAAACAGATGCACGTATGCCACAAACTAACTGGAACTTGATAATTTCTTTATCGCTTTAACGTTTCCGGACAAACTCTTTCATTATGCAGAATAAGATTTATTTCCATGCATTCTTTCTGTAAATTGCTGGTAAATGTCTTGTGACACAGTTTTATGAACATAGGTGGTAAGTCTCAGTATTGTTGTGAGGATGGCATTCTTATGTATTAACGTACATGAAGCTTTAACTGTATGCCAAACTTATATATTTCTTGGATTTATTTACCAAAAGTCAAAGATAATAGGGGTTGGGGTAATGAAAAAGACATATTTGTCCATTCTTCAGAGTGTTATATATATTTGTGAGTAATTTGGTCAACTAATATTGTCTGACATTCAGTTGAACAATCACTCAAGTTTATGTGGTAAACATGAAGTTTTAATATATCTAACGAGCTATGCACAATTATGGATTACCTGTCCTAAGTGAATGAAAGGTATTTACCTCGAGCCTTTGAACATTCATTCATTAGTAATTCCTCCTAGCTTCTGGGTTGTTCATGTACATTACACATTCACATGAAAATGAAATACAAATGCATTAAATGCCAACCCTACAGACAAACTTCACTGAAGGCAGTGACAAACAGATGACATCATGTACCAGTTGGTGATGTCATGAACAATGGATGATGTCATATGAATTATTTCACAACAATGCATTGATATTATTCTATATCACACATGATAATTCTACTTTATGGGTAATATTAATAAAATTGTGTTAATATTAATTAATACTTCTTGATATGTTAGGGTGAGAAAAGTATGTCAAATTTTTCTTTAAGGGTCCTGCCTTATTTCCAATCACTATTGTTCAAACTATGTCAGATGCTTCTTGAGTTTCCCTTATAAAGTTTCTTGATTTCACCAATGAGTCCAATAATATTGTACATATTTCCCTAACTAATCACTGATGCCAGGAAATGGGAAGATATTTACAGGATATACAGGTATGTTATATTTGACATCAACAGGAATGAAGAAAACAGTAATGTTCTGAACATGGTAGATGCAGAATATATTAGTCATGTTGTTTAATATATTTTAATTAAGAAAAACCCACACATTTTGTTTATAATTTCTATAGTCAAACATGTTTGCTGTACTTTCTCAATATGGAAAGCAGGTAGACGACAAGTCATTTTCTCTGATGTTGAAAGTGCAACAAATTGTTCATAAACATAGAGATTTTTTTGGGGTTACATCTTCTTTTTATTAATAAAAAGAAGATGTAACCCAGAAAAAATCTATATGTAACCCAGAAAAAATCTCTATGTTCATCAAATATCATCTTCTAAAATGCCAATCAAGCATCTAAATTGTTCATAATAAGCCAATAAAATCTGATGACCCTCTGAGTACAATCCTGTACACCAAGACAGTCGTTATCATATGTTTATTTTATTTTATTTTATTTTTTTTATGAATAGAGAACCTGAATTTAAAATGTGATAAGTATGGTTGCCATTTACCAAAGTCACATGCAATGAACTGGTTTCAGTGTAAGCTCCATGTTAAACCAGCCATGTTGTTGATAATGACTGTAGCCAAACTAATAGTAGAGCCAAAGTTGACAGTGTAGTGCTAGTGTAGAAACAAGCTAGTGGTAGTATTTCTTTTCACTGTTTAGTGTTTGAGTGTCATCACATACATATAGTTCATGTCTAGGCATGTGCTGTAGTCTTTGTTGAAGTAATGTGCCTCTCCTTGTTCACTAGTTCCAGTTGTTTTACAAAGATATGCCCCATGTTACAAAACTGACAAAATTGAACTAGTAAATAATTGTGTTTTGGTCTTTGAGCTTTGGAAGCATGGATATTATACTGAGAGAAAAAAAAATAAGGGATCACATGAAATTTCAGGTTTCAATCACATCAAACATAACAGACTTGAGTGATTGTTTTCAGTTTAAATGAAGAAAGTCAGTATCGAGTATGTCCCCAAAGGGGCTCTCGCAACTGTCTGGCAACATCTGGGCATACATCCAGTCCAAAAAAAACCTGGATCGCCATTGTATTGTATATATATATGTCGATAGAGACCATATAATATTATATGGTCTCTGATGTCAGACATTAGATGCGATCCTTTTTTTTTTCCTTCAGTATATTTACAGTATAATTGTGTGCCATAGTGATCAGAATGACCCTTCTAAGAAGCAGATATAATAAAGGGGTGTCCTTATGAGCAACTTAAACTTTACAAGAATAGTTTAGGCAGTTGGCAGTTAAAAAAGTGTGACTGAAATAGTTCAAACACTGTAATTTCAAATCCATGATGTACATCGCATTGACACATATTACAGTGTTTAGACTGAGATTGGAAATGGGCAATAGACCAAACACATTATTTTAATAAAAAATAATACATACATGTGATATGTCAAAACTACAAGTGGCGGATTTTCTTTGGATCTTATTGTGTCTTAACACAGGTGGGTGGTTGTGTAGCATAGTGGTTTAAGTGTTCGCTTGTCACCAAATTCCATTGTTTGATTTCCAGTTTGGTACAAAGTGTGAAGCCCGTTTCTAGTGTCACCCACCTGTGATGTAGCTGAAATGTTGCTAAATTCATTGTAAAACCATATTCATTCAGCACAGAAAAAATCTTGTAGTCCGGTATGAACATGTCTGTCTAAATGGTACAAGATTCCTTCTGCATTTCTGATTATGCATTAGACCATGTTTGCTCATCCAAAGCAAATACATTGTTTGAAATTTTATGCATTTACTTGTAAATCATACAAGAGCTAAGAAGGGTTGTGATGTATGCATTTCGCATGAAACATTATTTTTGCATTTGAAATCCTTGAAAGCATTTATTACTAAAATCATGGAATACAGTGTACTAAACCTTCATTGTTGTACAGTGTATGTAATTGCACTCCAAGGTATTGTACTATGTAGATCATTGAATCATATAATATCTTAGCATAATTCATTAGTTTGTAGTTATGGGCAGAGTCAATGAAATTGACCCCAAGTATGCTATTTATACAAGATGCATTGTAATTAGGATGTGCTTTATCCTCAAACGTCATGAGGCTAAATTTCAGCTCCTTTGGACTTGTTCCAATGAATCGTATCCATTCCGGACACAACAATGGCAGTTCTAGACAAGCATTTGTTCTTAAGTCATGGCATTGTGGTTTGTTGTTGGCATTTTTTAGTTTACTATGTTATTAAAGACGATGTTTAGAAATGTTACGGTTCCTTGTTACAGAGTTTAGTAATGCTTTCTTCATGACAGTGTTGTAAGCACTGGGGGAATGATTTCAAAGATTATAGGTGTAAAGAATGTGGGTTTGCATTTTCTGTCACAAAGTTTTATTATGCAATTGAAACAATCATGACAAGAATTTCTGTATGACTTCGGCACAAATCATTTGATATTTGGCCATGGGTCTGAGGGGGTAGGGGCTTGGAGAAGGTTAGGGGCTTGGAGAGTTCAAGAAGCCCTGGACATACATACTGTCCAGATTTTATACACACCCAAATGCTGTCCATTGGACATGTTGAATATCCTGAAAATTATTATTATTACAAAACAAAAAATTGTTTACTCCCTTTTACAGAGATAAATTATAAGCAAAAATGAAATAGGAATATTTCTATTAAAAATCCAAGCCCAACACTTCACTTCCCCTCTCCCCCATCTCTCCCTTTGCAAATATTGATTGGTTGATCCCTTTTAACTGGAGAAGAGGAAGGGAGTAATTTGTGTTACTAAATAGACTTTCATAAACATATATTTAGTATTCTACCTTGCTCCATCCTCTGTAGCACTGTGGGAAAATATGAAGTTTGTTTCTATTATTAAGTCATAGGTTCTGCCATCAGTTTGATTTACAGAGCAAGTTGGTACTATTCAGTGTTCATAAAGCTTGCCTAATGATGTTATTTGTTTTTGTTAAAAACTTGTAAATTTTATTAAACATTGCTTTAAGCAGAGTAATGCTTATTCTCTGCATAACCATAAGGTGTTATAAGTGATCAAAGAAACAACACAAAAGTGTCCCTTGTAGGAAAAATATAACTGATGATTTTGTGTTCAATTTGAAACAACTAAATTACACTGAATATCGATGGTCTAGTCACATAGGCTTATAAAGTCAATGCAGAGGTGTTAACACATTGTTCATAGTGCTAAATTCATTAGTACTAATTCATATTAAAACTATTATCATTTTAATGAATATGTTTTGTAGTATCTATTTTACAAGCAAAAACATACTCTCATTTTAGAGTAGAAAAATATGCATTTCTTATATTGAAATTGCTATATAGTGCATTTTAAATGAATCTATATCATTTACACTTTTACCAAAAGAAACTGTTACACTAGGGAAGAATGATTTCTTATTGTTATGTGTGTGACTGAGTATGCATGATGTTACCAATATTTCATAAGTGTGAGTGAAGCGACATATTATATGTATAATCATGAAATAAGAGCGTGACACAGCAATATTTTTGCAACAAGCCATAAATACCATTGCTATATGTAAGTAGAATGTTTGTTCATGCATACACAGTGTACAGACCATCAAGATATCGGAACACCATTAACTTGTGTGTTAACTCCAAGCCTACATGGGGGCCAAATATTTGCTGTTTAATGTATGTCATTATCCAAACCTGTGGCTATTTGCCATGAATAAATTATATGAAAATATCAGTATATTGTTGGTTGTTTTATCTGCACTGGAATACCAAGAGAGCTGTTTGACAGAGTGGTACCTTAGTGGTTGAATTATTGTGGCAGGAACAAAACCTAACTCACTCACTCACCCTAGATTATCACCAATATGGATAAACAATTCAGCTGTACTTCACAATCATTGAGATGTAAAACATGATCAGTATCTAGGTTAAATAATGCTATATAGATCCAGCAAGTTTTCTGAGGTGAGTGTGTTGGCCGAGTCTGAGCAGAATCTGAACCAACCAAACCAAGGACTGAGAAATGGTGGGCTACTATACATAATAAGGTCTGAACCAAGCCAGCTAAGGGACTCAGAGAATGATGCGTACTAAACATACCCAGGTCTGAACCTGGTCCTACTATGCATAGCCAGGTATGAACCAGGCCAGCAAGGTTCTGAGGGAGTAAGGCCAACTATGCATGCCCAGGTCTGAACCAGGCCAGCTAGGTTCTGAGGGAGTAAGGCCATCTATGCATGCCCAGGTCTGAACCAGGCAAGCTAGGTTCTGAGGGAGTAAGGCCAACTATGCATGCCCAGGTCTGAACCAGGCCAGCTAGGTTCTGAGGGAGTAAGGCC
>VKKT01002043.1:158977-170853 GCA_008038995.1 Haliotis laevigata | reverse complement strand
GACCACGATTCATGTTTCCTCAAACTTGACTTCTGGTGTATATTTAAAAAAATAGGTTCAAATACTCAATTGATACTCAAATGTCATTTCTAATTATCGACGTTTCTTTTGCCTTTCAGTATATATCCCTAACTATTTTTGTTCAGTATATATCTACAGCCTCTAGCCACATTACAGCTCCCTTGTATGTAAACCCCTCACATGGATCATAGGTACCAGGGATGTATGTCAATATATACACCATAGAGGATATATTTATATAGGAGTCCAACTCTAGTCTACAGTGATTGGGCAAGACGCTAAGCCTGAAATTAGGAACTATCTGGATCCTTTTTGATTTTGTTTTTAAGATAAATATTTTTAAATACGGTAACTTTATTTCTGTGATTAAAATTAAAACAAAATAAGAGATCATTTAACTCATGTTTTGTGTTTCCAAGTATTGGTTAGTATGTATTTTATATGATACATATAACCTGTTAGTCACCTTCATTCCTTAGAAAGAGACATAATAGATTGTACATTTTGTTACCTGCCTGGTTTTGGGCAATAAATGGATAAAACAGACTGGTTAACTTGAGTCAGCATTCTATCTTGAGTTGGGTATCCATGTTTAACTCATCATAGCATCTAAGTGGGCTAGTAAAATAAAACTAGACCACGGCCAACCTAGTACGTGTGTGCATGCACGCTCACCGAGTCTATATATGTGTGCAATGATCTGGAGTCTGACGTCAAACCTAATTTCACTGAACTCTCGAACTGCTTTATCACCGGATAAAGGTAGCTTCCGAACCTATGGTACTGCTGCCATGTTGGGCTAGAGAAAAACCTGTCAGGCTAATTTTCATATGTATTTGTATCTTCCCATGGGTGGATGACAGTGCAAAGTGTTTTGGTGACCTACATGGGAATGTACTGACTGACCTGTCCAGCAACTCTAGCCGGGAGATAAGAGTGTTTGTAGTGTATTGGGGTTATCTGCGGTGCCACGAAGGGGATGTCCCAAATGTAAACACTGCCGGCTTCCTGACCTGTGGCTGGACAAACAAAGCTCTACCTATCATAGCCCAACACGACTGGTACAGATAAGATATTTATGTAGGCTGCTAAGTGTTGACAATCTTAGATATACGATAGGCAATCAGTTCTACTTCTGTACAATAGCAGATTTGTTTGTACTTGGAGAAAGTCAAGTTTCTCCTTCTTGACTTGTATGTTAGAAATAACTGTACTAGGTCGACACAGAAATTTTATCTATTTCAACAATGTTCCCATTTGTATTTCCCATGTATATGTGTGGGTGAAAGTTAAGCCACGCCTGACATTACCTTTTTACATCATATAAATATTGAATACTTGTTGAAAGTGGAATGTATATCTGAACAGTTAAAATTGGTCTGTTTTCAGAACCGTTTCAGATAAAATTACAACCATTATATTTTTGAGCAATGGCAATGTTTAATCTAACATTTAACAAGGTGTTCTGAATCAAAGTCACTGAAGGAATTGTCCAATAAAACAGGGTCATTGGAGGTCCAGGTGACATAAAAACAGAAGTTTGGTGTCTATAGTTGTGTCCCAGAGAACTAGGATTGTGGGTTCAGATCTGTGATTTTTTCTAGGTTTGTGTGCACCCTACCAATACTTGTGGCTTCATCAAAGTGGCAAACATCCAAGACATGCTTCAGTATTTCCTTTCACATACTTACCTCGAGATCTATTAGTCTGTGGAACTGGGAGAATGAAGTAAGGCATGGGTCATTCCTACAGAGGACATCTGAACTGATAGTGACAGGGGTCAGTCTAGGTTCAGACTGACTGAGTTTTGGTTTTACGCCTCTTTGAGCAATATTCCAGCAACATCATGGCGGGGAACACCAGATATGGGCTTCACACATTGTACCCTTTTGGGGATTCGAACCCGGGTCTTCGGCGTGACGAGCCAACGCTTTAACCACTAGGCTACCCCACCGCCCCTCTAGGTTCAGAGGCACCATGGTTCAGATCCCTTCACAATACCTGGTTATTTTATAGCTGCGTACAGGTCGCTTGAAGGCAAAGGGAGACCACTGGTATTAAAGATGAAGATGTTTGGATGCATTAGCAAAGGAGCAGTCAGAGGCAGTGGGCAGTAATGACAAACCGGGACCTAGATTTTTGAAGCACTCCTAGTCGTAAGTGCCATACAATTACATTAATGCATGACTATCTTAGTGATAAGCAAGCTTTGAAAATCTAGGCCCAGGGTGCCGTTATACAAAGCGATCTTAGGAATAAGGTGATCGTAACTCCCATACCACAACATAGACTTACGACTGGTGTAGCGCTATGGTTGCTTTGTACAATGGAACCCTGGTTCATAGACACAGACATGGGTCAAGCATGCTTTGTGGTATCATATGTTGGGTGGTCCCCAAGGTCACCAATCCTTGTTCTTTGTTCAAAGGTAGGTTGAAAATAATATTAAAATCTGAGAAAAACTACACCAAAATCATCTTCAAAACTAAATGCAATGCATATTGGGCGGTTAAATACTATCCTTTGTTTTATTTCCTGAAAACATTTGTGTTTATGATATCTTCATGCATAGTGTGTTGGATTTTCATATAGGGTCCGAATACAATGTTTTGTCAAAGACAACAGTACAAAGTACCAATCCAATAGCAAAAGGGAAAATCAGATAACAAAAGACAGAAACATTGCTCAAATAGTTATTTATTTCAATTTTTTTCTGTACAAATTCCCATGCTCCACATACATAAAATATATTGTGGTAAATATAGTTCTTAATACAATCGTACACTTGGGAGTTGGCTGTATTTGATCAGGTAGCCAGTTTCAGCCAGGACCATTCTTACAGCAAAGTACTGTGAACAATTTCATGAAGAGATAAGTTAAATGTGTGGTAATACACAGCAGGAGCTGACCATGACGGAGGTGTGCAAACAGCAGTGGTGGTGGCAACAAGGGCTGGGATACAGCAGCAGTCTAGTCTCTCCTACAGGATAGCATTGGGGGATCTAGCATGATACACAAATGGGATAATACTCACACTTACTCTGAGGTATATTATAGTGTATATGAAAAAGCTTTTTACAGTTGAATATAAAACTATGCTGTTGATGATATGAAGAATGCTAGAATGGTTTCAAGGCACTTGGTACTGACATACTGATGGAGGTCAGTTAAGGCATATGCTGTTCATTGCTTGGTTCGTATCCATGGTTACACCACTACACCATAGAGGGAATTATTGGCTGACAAACATGGGGATGGCTTGGAAGTAGATACCCTCATAGTAAAGTTTCAAGAAATAGACTGTATTACCTATGAAATAATTCACACCACAGTGAAATCTCAAGTTAGTAAATGAACAAAACCAACGTATTTCGATTGGTGAAGTAGAGTTGGCAGGTGCTTTAAAAAGAACTTGAAGGATGCATGTAAAAACAATTCAAAAGAAATAGGAGAGTAAAGAAATTTCAGGAAACAATCCAGGTTTGCCAAAAATGAACCAATCAGTTGAATCCATTACACCAAATGACAGATTTATTTTATTTATGTGCATGATTAGTATGCTTTCATAATTAAAATATTAATATGTGTGCATGGTGAACTTAGCTTACTCCTAAATTAATCATTATCAAATCCCATATTTTGTGTTAAATGCTGTGATTTTATTGTGAATGATACAGAATTAATGACTCTGCAATAGCCTCTATGGTACAGAAGAGGTTCCCATGGTTACAGACAGTTTCTATTGATGATATTTTCTTAAACCCTGGACACATCTTCCGGAGTATTGTAAAGTCTCATATCAGTTAAGACTCTTTACCCAATATACTGACAAATACTGTACTCATGGAAGCTAATCAACAGAAATGGATCAGATGACTACAGAAACATTTCTCTACAAGTACCAACCTACTGATTACAGAGTTACTGTACAAACCAAATAGAAAGAACTGAAAGTGTTACAGCAATAATTAAAATACACCTAAAAACAATGATAATGTTAGTACATTTGCCATTTACATTCTTTGGTTGGCTGAAATAAATTTCTTTGCAGTAGTTGTAAGGAAGACATACTTAACATTTTGGCAAGATATAAGTATGCACAACATCAAGACAATTAGGAGAAATTAACATAACACAACTAAGGACTGACAGACATTAACTCACAATTTTGCATCTGGAAATGTAAACATGCTTTTGGCTGATCATGTAATTTGACCAATAGAAGCTCGTTAAGGACTAAAATGCAATAAAAGTTATTCCACCAAAACCAGGTGAGATCATGCGACCAGCGCAATTCTTCTCCCTTCGGTGGGTTCATATTCAAAAGGGGAAGTATTATCAAACTCTGGAGTTCGACATCGTCAGTTTCAACCAACCAGTGTGTTAAGTACAAAAAGAGCTATACTTGAGCGTAATAGAAAATGTACATCTCTCTGTCACATACATTGCATGCTAACACATCTGGGTCACTCCTTCTCTACAGAGTGAGAACCTAGTAGCTGTGACCATGTAGCAAGTGACGGTTTCTCGCTGCGTTGGGTACAGTAGCTCTCCACACAAGAACACTTCAGGACAATTTGCCATTGAACAGGCACCAAAATGATAATGAGTATGACTTGGCTGGAGATCCCTTTCTACAGTTGAATTTAATATTGTCCATAACTTCAATCAACAATTTCAAAATTCTGGAAAACATCATAATAATACTGTATATGAAATCTTAGTTTCTGTCAATTTTTTTTGGAAAAATTAAATGCAACAAATTTGGATTGTATGTAATGCCATGTCTGAAAATGGTAAAGTAGCGAAGTTGAAATTTTACTCAACTAAAACAGTACCAACAAACAACCACTCCTCCATAATCTTTGAAATTCCTCTCGTCCTATCAACATGAGCCAAAATGGCTGGAGCTAGTGGGTCATTGCCAAATACCCTAGTGAGTGAAGGGATCTCCCAAAGATGGCACATGATCTGAAGAAACAAAGCTGTGAAGAGAGCACTGTACCCAACGCCACTACGTGCCAAGACAAGAGAACACCCCATACCAAACAGCACAGAGGTTCTGAGGAAGTACGACTTCCTTTCAGATCACTCAGGTCTATGGCAAGTAGAGATAAAAAAAGACATACAGTCAACTCAAACATAACAATCACCAGGGGAGCAATATAATGTCATAATGTAATGTCTTTCTTGTTCACATGATCAGTACAAACCAACTGTCTATTTCCACTGTCAGAGAATATAGTACCGGGAATACGACTTTGTTCAACATAACCAGCATTTGACTAATATTCATCACACTTTGAGCTGATGGTACCTTCTTATATTTCTGTACAAAGACCTAGTTTTCTTTATATTTTGAGTTTGAATAAAAATTATCTAAAGATTCAACTTTAATGTTTTTGTAAGGTAAACATGTCATGAAGATAAATGTTCCCATACATAATGTATGCCACTTCTTCAGGCCTAGCTATCACATGAGTTAAAATCTTCAAAAGTGCATGTAAATTATCAAGTTAAAATCTGTTAAGAACACACTTCTAGCTGTTATGATGTGATATGTTAACAACAGTAAAATAACAAAAGATATGTTGCAAATATTCACACTATACCAGATTCAACAAATCCAATCACATTGATTACAACATTAACAGAGGCCTGAGTCCCATTTCAAAAAACAATCGTAGCATAACAATGGTCGTAAGTCTATGCTGATCTATAGGAGTGATGATAGTCTCCGTGCTACGATAGTTTTGTGAAACAGGGCCATGATACTGGAACCTTTACTCAATGAAATATGTATGCAGACACCTCAGATGGACACTGTATATAGACAGTTGTCAGAAAATACTAGTAGTATTTATCTGCTCTTGTTCATCTAAAAAGACTGGTTATGGCAACACATTTGAAAGTGCCATATCATAATGATCAAAATTATTTAAAATGATTTCATCACTTTAAATCACTGACTCACCACCTAAACCTACAAATTACAGCTAGAAATTTGAATTCCTTCACAATGTATTTTAGTTCAATTTACAAGGGTTTCTTTACAACTGCAAGAAAATTACAAACTTAACCACACCCTATTTTTACAGTCTACCTAATTTCCTTTCAACAAATGTCTCCATCCTTTTAATTACTGTCTCGGGTCCTGGCTGTGCCATGCCTACAAATACAGAAACCTCAACTCTACAAAGTGTAGCTCACAATGAGAGACATGTCCATCATGAATATCCCTGACAAATGCTATAGACTTTCTACACTCTCCCTGTACATATGAACCTATTCATCATGGTGTTGGAACAGTACCAACAGCTTATGGAAACCGGGTACTGCATTAATGCCAACTTTCAAAGACTTAAGTTTGATTGTATAAAATCTGCCTGACAATATTCACATGGAAGTAGAAGCCAACTGCAAGCATAGATGCTACTATACTTGGTTGATTTTGGACATACACAAAAAGTGTCAGCATATTAAATATCTAGATATGTGAATATATTTTTGGTTGCTGCTACTGCTGTTTTGCTACTCTATAATTAAATATAATATTATATTTTCCATAAATGTACAAAATGAGTTTCTTTCTATACAGTTATTAAGCTACTAGCTTAATTCAGCAGTACTTGCTTTGACCTTTGGCTTGAGATGAATTTGACAAGCAATTAAAAAATAGTCTCTATCACTTTGCAAAAATTAGATTAATTTCAGTGTGTAAACAAAATATAATGTATGATTTAGATTAGAAGTGATTATGTCCTTTTCGAGATCAATTCTTAACAGATTAATATCAAATCCTCACAAAATCTTCTATTTCAGAAAGAAAGGATGAAATATGGGATTTCTTTGGTTACAAAGGTATTATTTACTATCAGAAGTCCAATTCTGCGGTCGTGATATGTACAATAATAAAACCACTTGATCAATGCTAAATAATAAAATCACTGTGTGCACAAGCACAGACTAATGTTGTGCCACCTACAAGGCACAAATTGATGATCACAGCTGAAAATAGATCAGGCAAAACCATTTTCCTGCTTCTAGACTTGCTCCTTGTCTACTTATCACCAACTTAAAAGTCATCAACATCTACTGTCATATTTGCCACCAACTTCCATCACAGCACAGTACTATCGTCCGCTCTTGCCCTGCTCAAGAAGGGAGAGTATATAGTTATTTATTTTGGTATATATTATGTAAACCATCTGACCAGATGGGAGTGAGTATAGCTGCCGTACATGTAAGTCTTCAACAGTGTTTTTGTCTGCATTGCATCTCACAGATCTGTGTAGCTGTTCTCATAGTGAGGACCAGGTTTAGGACAAAGAAGATACAGTCCTACATTACAAGTCTTACAAACAAAAATAATATACAATCTAATATAGTTTTCATAAAATACAACAAATCAATGCTTAATCTTACAAACCTTATTTTTAAAAAGCTATGTTAAGAAAATAATAATTCACACTTAATTTTATTTTGCTTTCATTGTAACTTTCTTCAGAAATTTTCTGTCTAAATATAAGTATAATAATTTATAAATAATTCCATATGAGTGGGAAAATAATTTGCTACTGATCTGAATAATAGCAAATTGCAAGTTACTTTTAATCCTGTCTGTTGTTTAAATGACTGATGACATAGCTAGCTATAAGAGGTCAATACCCGGCACTGCCTTGAGAACATCCCACACAGTCAGTGATATAACATGGGCCGGTCACTCAGATTTTGTACTTTCAGGCTCTTGATAGTTTTTGCATATATATCAACTCAGGGATCAGCTTACACATAAATGCAGCATGTTGAGACTATAATAGCATATGTTACAACTATATACACAAGAAGAGATTCATTTGATTTTTTGCATAATCTATGTGGATATACAATGAATATACACACCCAGGGGGTCTGAGATGCAGCATACTTCACTTAAATAAGGAAAGGACTTATCTCAGTTTTATCTCGTGTTCTCAAAACATACATCGTTTGGTTCAATCGAATGCACAACACTGTTTAGGAGTATTGCACATATTTCTACTGGTAAGTTAACTGTAAGCCTGTGACTATCTAGTATCACAATCAAACAGTGACAATTGTGGATTCTTTGTAACTGTGCAACTTGTACTCTTGTGCATTATATAAATATTTCATAAATAGATTTCCGGTTAAAATCAAAGGCTTACAATTGACTCAAGAAAACTACCAGAATATATAAATTAGTAGACAAGTACACTCCTACATGTATAAATGCATATCGGTCATGATGATCAAGATGGGGAACACCATAGGAAAGTAGAAACACGTACAAAGGATTTTTTTTGTTCACTTTAGAGAAGGACTATGAGATGACAAATGTAATGGGTATATTGTTACAAACGATTCTGATTACACAAGGAATAGTAGACTTGAGACACTAATCTAAAATCAACACAGAAAAGGGACATCACGAACAGGCCCAGTTCAGCTTGGACACGACATATATTGTAATATGATATAGTGTGTAATATCAACGTACACCTCTCAGAAACAAATAGCACTTGTAAGGTGAGATTTACATGCTTGGCAAATCTTCGAAAAAAGAGGATAACACCTCTTATTTGCTCAAGTTAATATGCTTAATACCCTAGAGTAATACAGAACATGGACCACATTTACACAGCTGGAAAACCTCATGTATACCTTCGTTATTTATAGTGTGGTTGGATATGAAACATCATTTAGCAAGATAATCATGATAATGATATGCACTGGCTTATTTATTTCACTATGAAGAAAGAGAATTACCAATGCATGTTTACTGAAATATCAACAGAAATCAGTGATGAAACTAACTGGCATAGAAATAGTTCTGAAAGAGTGTATGGCAATAGAAGTATGGACAACTTAAATTTACTGCAGACTGACATTTCTTAAAGCCTAAAAAATCTTGTGCATCATTTCCAGACAAATTCTTTCTCTAGGTCTCTGATAGTGGGTTTTGTACTGAGAGGTTTGGGTTTAACAAGCGCTTCCCGCTTGTCCTGACTCTGTCCCTCCATGTCAATGTCTAGGAGGGTTTTCTGATGACGGATGTGAGGGGGTGTGTTCCCCGGTGACAGGCGGGAGCGGGTTGAGTAGAAGCCATTGTCGGGGGCAGTCTCAGAGGGGGTGACCCACACTCGCGGGGAATCTCGGCTGCCTCCCGTATTGACAGGGGAGGCGTACTTCATTGCAGAGGTTTGCTGCTGAGATGTAGAACGAAAGGTGGATCCCACTTCGAGTGTGGTGGGTCTCTGAGGTGCATCACCACTGGGCTTGCGACGTGGAGGAACTGGCTGGCCTTTCTGGCTGTCTGTCGGTCGCTTGTCAGGATTATACTTAGTAGAACGTGGTTCATAGTCCAGTGGCGTATTGGAAGTGTTTGAGGTATTTGAAGGAGTTCGTTTGTGTGTGTAAGTAGCCACATGCTTGTCCGGGGTGAAATCATCCTCAAAAGTTACTGACCGTCTTTGCGGGGTTTGAGATGCCCGACTTGATTCGTATGTACTGCCATCTGAGATCTGCCTCTGATACATAATGCTGCGATCAGCTTGTGACGGCGTTGCAGACACCCCTGTGCTATCACTATCTGCATAAGACAACCGGTGCGGAGACGATTTTGATCCTATTGTGCTTGTAGTCTGCGAGTCCGGACTATCCCCATCCTGCTCTGTGAAATGTATCGGCCTATCAAAATTTTCATTATTCTGAACACTTGGTCTCTGCCGTACCTGCACACCATGATATGTATGGCGGTAACCTGAAGCATTTGTGTAAGGGTGGTTCCCAAACATGCCTTCAGGCTCGATAAAAGAGTCACGCACAGCCCCTAAATATGCATCTCTTCTGTTGAGAATGAAGGAGTCCCTTTTCTTCACATTTCTCTCGTCCTCCGTAGGACCGTGAAGATTAGGGTGAATAGCTGAGGTGTTTGAGATCCTAATATCAAAACCAGTTGCCACTGCAGCTAGTATAACAGCTGCATTTAACAGAAAACTGTCACTTTTCTTTTTCACAGCATTACGCTTTAGAGTGTTCGACGACTCCGGGACACTGTTTGGAGACTGTGGAATGTTTTTGTATCGTTGCTCATTGGAAAAATCTGGCCACTCATCTTCTTCATCATCTGCAAATATATAAGGAGATTACAATCTATTGTATTCTTCTGATAGCCAGGCTGTACTAGCCTGAGGCTGACAGGGTTTGTAAATACCTACCAAAACCTGTAAAGAAAGCATGAAATATCCTCACCATCAAGGTATGATTACACATTAGTGGTAGTCCTGATTAATTGAAATAATCGAAGATTGGTCGCAGTGACTAAACGTCCAAGCAATTGATTGTGTTTTCTCATAATCGACCGCAAACAATTTTGGAACACTTGTTTGCATTAACCATATTTTTCATTTTTCACAAGGTTTGTTTTGTCTGTGCCATTAAATTTACATTTCATAAACACCCCGAGCTTGTTCCAAGTCATGATTGAATTTATCTTAAAGCCTCCAGGAAATGTATGTTCCTAACATACTAGTCCTCCTTCAAAGATGTGAAATTTGTAAATGCATTTTGAGCAATTTGCAAAATATCCCAAAGAACTACATGTTTGATATTTGGTTGGTTGTAATGAACCAATCATCAATTATGAGAGTTTAGCCAATTCCCAACACTATTACTAGTGCCTGACCTCCCAATCTCACAGGCATCAGTTCCTAGAATGAAGAGCAGGGGCCTTTCCTGACACTCAATATCCACATATTTCAGGTATTAGGCAACATATTAGATTAGATAAGGGCAACATTTCTATGCTGGATTAAGCATATATCCCAACTATAACCTACATACCTGTGAAGATCTGGGTTAGAATTGATCTTCAGTAACTCATGCTTGTCTCAAGATGCGACTAACGGGATTGGGTGGTCAGACTCACTAACTTGGTTGAAACGTCATCGTATCCCAATTGCATAGATTGATGCTTATGCTGTTGATCACTGGATTGTCTGGTCCAGACTCGATCATTTACATATCGCCATAAAGCTGGAATATTGCTGACTGCGGCATAAAACTAAACTCATTCATTCAGTATAACCTACATGCTCCCCAGGGAGTTGGGAATGAAAACAGAGCCCACTGTTCCATTGACCAAGGTAATAATAATGTGAACATTCACTGAGCATAATCTGGTGCATTATTTTATCATCATGACCAAGAAATTAATATACTACAAAAGAGAAGCATTTCTTCACACCTTGCCTTCATAGAAAGAATCCTAAAATTAAAGTTAACATAGAATTTATTAAAAAAGTGTGAGCATCAACTGCGCTGTTTAATAAACTGATGAATTTTTCTTGCAGTTTATTGTCAGGTCAGGTTAACGGCACGTGAGTGGAAACAATGACATACATAACATAGCACAGCTCACAATGTAATTGAGCGCTATATTTGTGCTTCTCACAAGTCTGTTTGTATTCCAAAGTTCACCAAGCCATCAGGACACTTGTCAACTGTATATGATTATGCATTTGTCTTAGGTAAACTTGTCAAATAATATCATCAGCTTACAAGGTCACCCATGTAGTGAACATGCTCTGTACTATAACAGCATTTGTGATGAGTACACAACAGCCCATGTAATGCTTAGCGATTAGTTTCTAAACTTCAAAGATATGGCTTAAAAGTCAAGTCAGTGGGAATCAATAAGTACACTGTGAGGAGAGGAGAGGTGAGGTGAGGTGAAATTGGGTTTAACGTCGTGCTTGAGAATATTTCGCTCAGATGACGACGTGCATGCATGTGTATGTGCGGCTGCTTGTACTAGCCCAGACTGAAGCTGGTTT
>VKKT01002043.1:97539-108369 GCA_008038995.1 Haliotis laevigata | reverse complement strand
ACTCCAAAAAAATACAGTGGGTACAGTACCCATATGAGCTAAATCTTATCTGGAGCTCTGATCCTGCCTTATATTTGCTACCTGAGTGCTAAGGTTGATACGGTCAGTTAGATCAACCTAAGGGTGCTTTGTGAAACAAAACTTCCGACAAAGGTAATGAACACGAACAGACTGTTCTAAATACAACACAACAAAGTTCATAGTCTTATTTGAATATTTCTGTGGATTTTTTTCTCATTCTGTTTTTATCTGATCATCCTTTTATCCATAATGAGGGGCGTTGGGGTAGCCTAATGGTTAAAGCGTTGGCTCGTCACGCCGAAGACCCAGGTTCGATTCCCCACGTGGGCACATTGTGTGAAGCCCATTTCTGGTGTCCCCAGCCGTTATATTGCTGGAATATTGCTAAAAGTGGCATAAAGCTAAACTCAGTCAGTCAGTTTATCCATAATGAAAACAGTATTGACAGATTATTTGTATTTTCTGTGATTGACTTTCGTTACCTTAGTTGTTTCTTAATCTAAACGGTAAAGAACTGAAACTGAATATTTGTAAAGTGGATATCTGACATGTGACCTATGAATGGATTGTTTCATCTGGAAGGTGTGGTATCTGAGATAGTGATGAAAGTAGGGAAAACAGATGATGCTCTTCTTGTTAATGTTTCAAAATATTTGATATTTCTAGTCATTGAAAATGTTGTAAAACATATTAAGATGTCATCATGATTCCGGATTTAGGCCTTATTCATTAAATAATCATTATTCAAATATTCTTGTCTTTCTGACTAAACACTAAGCAATGGCATTAACCATCAGACTTTAAAGTACTTAAGCCAGACAGGTGTGAAAGCACCATGTGATCTTTTGAAATTTTCATTATATACCTGTAAACAAAAACATTTAAAATATCATGATTATTGACTACAATAAGGCCAAATAAAAAAAATGTTGTGGTTTTGATTACACCCCTTAACAATTTAGGGTAGGTTGGTTGTAATTAATTTTTTTTACATATTTTTTAGAAGTAAAGTATAAACAAATAACACATTTATCAATGTGTAATTGTTTATTCAGTCAAGCTTGTGGGCAATCATATCGACTTTATCTATCAGATTGACAAATCACTGTTTGTGCCGGGGGAAAACAATGGTATCTGAAAGCATATTTTATTCATTCCGCTTAAAAAATAGGGTCGGCACCAGAATTCAAGGGTCAGTCGGGTAATCAGAACCACAACAGTTTTGTTTTTAGGTCTAACAGCTCATTCAGCCTCTTTTGGCATACTAGAAGGTTTCATATGATCACAGGATTACCAAGCTTTGGGTTAATTGTGCTTGTGCAGATGGTTCAAGAAAGTTGAGTTTAGCTATGATGTAGAGTGTGTCATGGAGAGGTGCATCAGGTGTAGAAATCCTATCTGATGTGCATTGTCTGATATTTCAATAATTTCTGTGATTCTAAATAAGGCCTTTTGATTTTGTTGTTGGTATTAAAATGTTTGGGCTTTACATTCAGTGAAGGTGGTCTAAAAATGAATAATAATTTTTCAACTGTCAGAATAATGTTGGTCCTAGTGATGGCAAATAGACTTGTATGTCACATTGACTGTCATGTTGAAGCCGTGGTGACTGAGTGGGCTAGATCGCTGACTTTGTATGCTGGCAATTAGGCTGACTCTGAGTGTGTAGGAATGAATCCCAGATGGGACTTTAAGTACCGGAATCTTTACTTTACAAAGAAAGTGTAATCCCAAATATAGCATGTTAAAGTTGATCAAGTTAATTGGTTGCCTATTTGCTAGAACAAAGAATTATAATAATAATGGAAATTTATATAGCGCTAAATCCAACCACTAAGTGGGTGCTCAATGCGCTACTTATATAGGTATTATGTACAATTTCACCTAATCTAAGCCTTAACATAAATTGTCACAGGTGAATTTATTTCTTTGAAAAAGAAAGTATTTACTACAGATTGATTCATGGAGAACAAAGATTAAATAAGAAGATTGGTGATTTTCAAATCAAAAGTTAATATTAATGACAACGTGTACATTCCAATCAATCATTCATTACATTTTTGTCTAAGAAATGTGTTCTGTGGTATTCTGGGAATAAATTATCATGAATCGCCATAGGAATATCCAGTCTACATTTTGACAAATATAGAACAGGTGAAAAGGCTTTGTGACTTGGGGTTGATTGCTCGTCATCATACCCAGATCATGCTTTGAGACACTTGCCTGGACAATATGCAGGTTGATGTGACTATAGCTGGAATATTGCTGACTTGGCATTCAGTAGCATTCTCTCAACCATGACATGTGTTTGATTTACAGAGATATTTTGTGAGTTAAAGAAATGTAAATGAGATTTCACTGATTGTTATATACAGAAGATGCTTGTTATGTTATGTTTATTTCCATTTATTACTCGTACAATTTGTTAATTGTACATAGTGAAGTTGGTTTGCTATTATGGGTGTGTCCAGGGGTGGAAATAACCCATTGCCCGACGTCCCAGTCCAGTGTTTTTTTCTGTCGGGCAAGCAAATCTGTATATCACGCTGTACCGGTGTCCAGATGACTTTCCAATGTTAATTATGTTGTTTATTTAAAAAATCAACAAGAAAATCGTCCGGTAAAGTGGAAAAATTATCAGGGCAAGTGATTTCACATGTGTCACTGTACCGGAGTAAACTAGCAATTTTCAAGTTATTTCCACCCCTGGTGTCATTGTCACTTAAGGAATTGATAATGTGCCTGATAGTTTCAGTTTTGAACAGTTTGTAGTAAATGTGAGTAAAGGGGAAAGTACGTCAATGACTAATTGTCAAGTGATTGTTATTATCCGAGGCACTGAATAGGAGGGAGATATATGGTATTTCTTAAGGTTTTTAAGAATATATTTTGTGATTCCTTGTCAAGAAACTAGGCCTTGATTCAATTACCTTTTGTTTTAGTTTCCTTGTGTAGGGACAAGTTTTTAAGATTGAAAGATTAAGAATGACTTCACTGTGTCTGTTGTTCCACTATGTAAGCATTACAGTTTATCATTGCTAAACAATGAATCAGTTCATGTATGAACACTAAAGAGTGTGTTGCCAGTTGAAGTGAAAATGATGCCAACAGCCATGTATAGTTTCATGGACTGTGATTTTTTTACACCAACTGAAACTGAATCATGTTGAAAATGCATATTTGGTATGAGGAAGGATTTTGAAGGTTTGCACTACATGAATGGAGACTGAAGTAACATGTTGCCCTTTTTGAATAACAGGTTGCAGTTGTACAAGTCCTTAATTCATGCACTGTCTTTTCTTGTAGACCTTGATACCGTCTATCCTGGTGTGGACAGTGTACTGTGGAGTCATTGCTTTGCTGTTCCTCCTCGTCAAGTTTGTCAACTTCAGGCTCCATCACATGTATGACACCGGTGATGTGGATGAAGATGAGTCTAAGTCTGATAAGGGAAGCAAGGCCGGCTCCACTGATTTGGCTAAAAGTATTGAAATCAGGTAACTATGAAGATGACTATGAACATGCTAAAGATTATCATGCTTTGTGATTGCATTTATTCGTTGTTGAGTTGACATAATCAATATTTAAGTTTCAGGTTATTTTCAATTCCTTTCCTCTTGTAGTTAAAGGGGAAGTGCAAACGATTAAAACACCCTTTATCTTGTGTGAAACAAAACAATTTTTGAATAAGTTTATATCAATGCTTGAAAATATACACTCATTTTTCTTGCAATGAAAGTATATCCCTCAATATAATTGCTGGAATGTTCTGCTGTTATTAGATTTTTGTTTGTTGAGGTAAACAGGCCAGAATTACCTCCCTTTGGTTATGCCGTAATTGGTGCCAATTGATTTAAACTGGTCTCTTGTCTACTCCCAAACCAAAGATATTCATATACATGAAAAATGTATGTAAAAGTATGAAAGAAGCATTATAAGCAGCAGGATACATTGGTCGTGTGTACTTTCGTTCATGAACCTCACCTCAATGAAAATACAAAATATGTAACATATTGTTGAGGTATGTATGGCATCACTATTGGTAAGCACCTTTCAGAAAATGGCGTGTTCACCGACACGAATACGCAGGATATTAGGAAGGAGATTTTTGTTAATTCAAGCAACGTATATGCATAAATGTGGCATGTATGTTATTCAAAAACATTCTGTCAATTTGCATGTTGTTATTTTCTCTTTTGTTGTCATTGTGACTAGTCAGAAATGGGAAGGCAGGGGTGGAAATAACCCATTGCCCRACGTCCGAGTCCAGTGGGTTTTTTTTCTRTCGGGCAAGCACATTTGTATATTAGGCTGTACCGGTGTCCAGTTGACATTCCAATGTTATTTATGTTCTTTATTTAAAATATCACCAAGAAACTCGTCCGGTATAGCGGGAAAAATTATCAGGGCATGTGATTTTACATGTGCCACTGTACTGGAGTACACTATCAATTTTAAAGTTGTTTCCACCCCTCGGAAGTAACATTTACATTATGCCTCAGTCATGGCGTCACACTTATATAGAAAGTATTGAATGTATTGCATACACCGATTATTATTTCCCTGATTCTTGCTATGACGCTCTTCCTATGCATGTTCTAAAGCTCCTATTAAGTGTGTGCAACAAGTCGGCGAATGGATCTCTCACAATATGAAAAAATTGATAGCCAAAATACCTGAAGTTCACTTTATTTACTCTTCAGACAATTGCTCTTTTCTGAGCCCTGCGTTCATTTTCACATCTTACATATTTTGTTTGATTTCACCAAGACACATGGTGTTGGTGACTAAGACCAATTGTCGTTTTGTTTTGAACTGTATGAGGAATTCAAGGATTCACAAAAGGAAGCTGATTTTGAATTATAGGTGATAACATAACCGACAAATGTGTGACATGATTTTATAACACTTTGCAACATGGCTGAAAGGTCACTTGGGCATTTATGTTTGCATATTTTCCATAACATTCTCAGAGATTCTGTGGTCGTCAAATGATCATTGGGAATTTGATCAAACAACAACAGCAGACGCGCTTCAAAACAAAAGAACCACATTCCTGTATACTACATAAATGGGTCTAATAAGGTCTAATGATGTCATTCCTTTATCAGTTTGGCATCAGTGATGTCAGATTGCAAGGGACATGATGTGTTTATTATGGACATGGAACTTTTCGTAAATGATCAGAATATAAATCGATATAATATAAAACATAGATACTTTTGCTATCTGTACTGTTTTGGCTATGAAACTACTTGATAAACACTTTTTACGCTGAAAAAGTGCAAAACCAAAATGTTAAATTTAATGGAAACTTGCTCTTTAAGACTCAAAATGAAACTGTCTAAGATTTTATCCCATAATCTCTTTCTTTTTGAGCCTAGAGTATGATGAAGGATATTAATTTTTAAACTTATCCTATCTCATGTTTTGTACTTTCTCTTCTCTTTCCACAATGTAGATGAAATAACCTGGTATGTAGTTTTAAGCCTCGCTGAATCAGATAAACATCTCAGGAAGCTTTGTGACCTGGTTGATCATGTGACTGCCAGTTGTAGTCATACTCTTGTTTAGGGGCTTATTTTGAGTGTTTGAGGTTATTGAAAAGGATTAAGTATAGCTCTATATGATTGGAAAGGACGATGCAGGGTCATGGAAAATGAAAATGTGTGCTAACCCTGATTTCCTGTGTCATTCTGCCGTAAATCCTTGTCCCAAAGAACAGCGGTTTTCCATATCACTAGCATCATCGATCACTCCTTATTTGGAGGTACCTCCATCAAACCAATCCAAGATTTCCTTCAATGTCAATCTGTGTTTCTCAAGCTTCATTATTCATCCAATCCTACTAGTTTTGTGGAACTACCAGACATAAGTTAATCGAGTAGCTTATCCTTAACTCGACTTTAATGGTATGGTACAGTCCATGTCCCTTGCACTAAAGAACGCCCAGTTACCCGATCCTTCTGCTATGAGACAACATTCACTTGTACAGTTGCCGTGTGTGTCGCCATCACCGCCGCCTCATTGTCATCTGGAATTTCCTTCACCTTCATCTGAGGATATCTCGGGCAGTACTGAGAGTATCGATACCACAGCTATGCTTCCATGGATAGCCATTAAATTACAGCTTTTATGGAGTATCTCTTCAGCTGATAGGTATTTTTATATGAAGGATCAAGATACATAAACTTTAAACTTACCTTCTTGTTCTGTTATTGGTCAACCATCTACCTTCCTTTATGCAGGCTTCAAGAGTCTCAAGAGGCTCTGTAACAAGAACTTGTCTCCAAAGTTTAAGTTTGAGAATGGTTATGTCCAAGGATTTACTTCATTGGTTTTATTACCTATTCTTGACAGAGACAAGACAGCTCTTCTAAATCAAGAGTATGTACGTGGAGCTTTGGTCTATGAGTATTGTGGATCATAGTATGCATTTTCTGGGATACATCACAGCTGTTAGACGCAGGATCCCTTGAATCCCTCTAAACAATTTCTGTCTGAATTAATCACACAAATTTGAACTTCTGTCCCCAGTCGTGCCAATATACAAATCTCTGATAGGCTGAAGAAATGCTGTACCTTGATCCTGCACCACATTTCAAGATGGCCTCTGTAGCACTGCTCAGCACAATCCTCAACCCAGGAGACTATGTTAAAAGTTTCAACTTGCAGGATGTGTACTTCCATGTCCTAATCTTTCCAGACCATCACAAGTACCTTCAGTTAATCCTTGATGGCATCCACTACCAGTCAGAGGTCCTCCCATTTGGCATTTCCACAGACCCATGGCTGTTTACCTGCTGTATGAAGCCCCTCATACAGTATCTAGATTGTGAAGAGATTGTTTTCAAAGCCCACATCGACAGCAGTCTGAGACTTGACTTTATTTGACGTTACAAATGGCATCAATTCGGACCCTTGGTACTGGCCCAGCAGTTGCCTACAGCCCAACAATGCAGATAGTGGAGTTTCCCCAAAGATTCACGGGATCTGATGCTCCATTGCAAATGTTAATCCTGAATTGTCTTGTATTTATTGTTCCATTTTGGCACAAGCTCTACCTCTCTCAGCGGTCTACTTCTGTCTTTGGTAACTTCATCATACGCTTTAGAGACTAGCCTCGTCCAAGGCTGAGGTAATCAGCACTCATACTCACTATCCTAGATCCTTGAGAGCAATCATGTTATTAGAGTATGAATTTCAGCAAAGCTGAAGAGGAATGTTAAACGGCGAGCTTACCAAGCTGTTCCACTTTTTACATGAATGATGTGGATGCAGGGACTATTTCGGGAGACTCGCCATCTGAACCTGTCATCCCATGCTTGTCGTCTCCTTATAGACGATGGGGTGGTGGGGTAGCCTAGTGGTTAAGGCATTCACTCGTCACGCCGAAGACTTGGGTTCGATTTCTGGTGTCCCCACCGTGATTTTGCTGGAATATTGCTATAAACGGTGTAAAACCAAACTCACTCACTCACTCCTTATAGATGAGTCTGTTATGCAGTCTGTATCCTGTCCTATTGTCACGAGAGATACATACGTTTACAATTTGGAAAATTTTTACTATTAATTTAATCTTTATAATTATCCTATCTCACATGTTCGATTCCGAAGGTAGTTGGGCCCCAAGACAAGGGAATGACTGCAGCTGGGGGTCATATGATCAACCATGGACAGGTTGCATGCTCCATATGAGTTTCATGAGAAGACCTGAATCAGTATTTGGTACAGGGGGGTGTTTGGGCAAAGAGTTCACAGTGGCTGAAAACCATGTTCCAGGTTGTTTCCAGTCCACTGTTGGAAGAAAAATGCATAATGTGAGACAGAATAAGTATTTTAGATGTACAATTTATAGTTAAAATGTTAGTTTTATCAATTGTAATTATGGTGACCTTCATAATGATACTGACAGTGTAATATTAATTGCCTTATCTATTTCAGGGATAATGCAAATTCTGAAAGTATTGAAATGGTTCAACTTGACCGAAGAAGGGAGACAACTCCAGCTTTGGAGGGTGAACATGGATCCAGACTAGAGTTCATTTCTGAAATAAACTCAGCAGAAGGTTCAGGAGCCCACACTGACAGTAAGATCATCTCTGAGAATGTGTTTCATGTTATATGTCTGGGTAGAAACACTGTATTATACATATTACAATGTAACTATTTATGCATCAGGAAGAGTATTGCCAGCCTTAATTTGTATATAGATTTTTTCACTTTCATCAGCTCATGTGATTTTAATGTCATACTAATTGGTTGGATTTTGTTTGTTTTTCAAGAAAACTTTCAAGAGAATTGGCATGCAATACAATACAATCTTCTGCATTCTTTTCTTTTCAGTTAAATCATCTCACGGAGTTGCTCCCCTTGCTGAAATTGAGGGTGATGATTTCAGCACCGAAACAGGATCAGCATCCCGGCACAGGCCAGATAGCACAGAGAGCAGTCTGGAAAGTAAGTCATTCCTACAGTTAACACTTCAGGATGAAAGAAAAACAAATACCGTTATGTTATAGGGAATCTTTCAATTTTCAGATGTCTTGGAAAACTAAGTAATATGAACAGCACTGAAATGAGTGACAGATATTTGCTTATTTTTACATTTGGTGTATTTGTGTCTCTGTTGGTATTATCAATGTTATCTCTTCAGTATCATTAAAATCAAATCTCTAAAGCTACTTCAAGATGTGAGCACATACTTAAATAAATTCAGGATAGGACGACCTTCCCAAACTTTGACAACGAATTAAATGACTATCAAGAAGTTGACATACAACTTCTTTAATATAATATGAGCGACGTTTCGGTGTAACTACTAACACCGTTATCAAGCAAATGATGTACAATACTAGAGGCAAGGTATATATATATACATACGTCGCTAATATTATATTAAAGAAGTTATATATCCATTGAACTCTCCTCGTTGTTCATCACATCAACTTCTAAATGCCACTCAAACAAGTTAAGTTGACATAAGCCACTCAGAAATTACCTTTCTTAAGCACTGGTTTTAAAATAGTAACCAGCATTTCAGGCTACATTTTGAGAACTATTTTGACAAGCTTCTAATTTCCAAATTTGGAAAGGACCCTTGACCTTTTCATTGACTACTGGTCCAGTGAGGTACTAACTGATGAGGTCAAAGTGTATGCGTATTAAACCTGGTGACTATTGAACATTGTTTCCATTTAAGGTGCTCTGAAGTCGGACCTGCCACATTCCATAACCACCCAGGTTGAGGTGGAGATCAACCCACACATCCCAGACAACACTCCAGCAGAGAAGTCCGGAAGTAATCCCCCCAGATTGAGGGAAGAGAGTGACTCGGATTTATCCCCAGAATATATTCCAAAGTTACGCTTACGCAGAGAAAGACGAGCAGTTCGCAGATCGAAAAGTGCTCTTGAACCTAGTAATGCTGGTTCCCAGTCTGAACCTAAATCAGGGGGAATACGCATGTCTCTGCCTCCCCATGCTCGTGTCCCAGTGAGCTCGGAGCAGCTGCAGAGACAGATCAGTGATGGACATATGGTGATGAGGAGGCTGGGCTCAGATTCCAGGATGGATAGCCCAGCTGTCAAGAGACAGGAGAGGCATGAAGCTGTGAGAAATAGACTAAGGACTCCAAGTACTAGATCTTTAGAATTACTGAAGGAGAACTTGCCAAAGAGATCCCAAAGTGTAACAAATGATGCCCTTCCCCATGAACAGTTAAGACCTGTTGCTGTCAGTCGAAGTCCATCATTACCTCGCCCAGCATCGTTGTCTTTGACAGCTGGTGGGAGCAGGCCCCGAATGGTCAGACATAGTCCCCAGTCTAGTGTCAGTGACTCTTCAGATCTTAGTCTTGGTGAAATATATATCCCCTCTATAGCAGAAAGGCCATCTGTTCAAGGTCAAAGGTCAAGGCCAGGGAGTGGGGGAACGTCCAGTTCTGCTCACACATTAACTGAACGAGGTTCGAGTCCTGCAATCTCAGGTGGGGGTACAAAGAGTAAAGATTTTGGAATATTTAAGATCACTCGATACTTACAAAGCTCTGAAGACCCGAGTAAGAGAGCCAATCATTCAACACAAAGCAGTGTAGTAGGGCTAGACTGGTTGTTCAGTACAGACAGTGAGTCTGCAACTTCAGGAGACAGCCATTCACAGACTGATGTGTCAGAGTCTACAAGCACAATAACCAACGAGGGGGAAAGTTCGTATGACGTGAGCTCTGACCAACAGAACGCAGGGTATCAGCCTCTAGCAGGTCTGGAGTGTACCACTACCCCCAGCAGCCCCAGCACTGATGAGCTGGAGGTGATGAGAAGTCAGGGAGCTATCCCCAAACACTACCAGCGCAGGTCAGGACCAAGTGCTGCACCAGGTAAGGGCTCTTTGCTTATAGAACACTGCCAAATACTGCATTTTGATGACACTGTATCTTAAACTGCAACAGTTTGTTGCTTTTGGTTTTGAAGCAGGAGACAAATTATATGAACTCCACTAGGAATTCCACTTGAAAAAAGCTATGAAATAAAGTGTTTTAATATACCTTTTACATAATGTGACATAAATTTTCGTGGCCAATATGTAGAAGCAAGAAGCAAAACAACAAATTGAAAATGTTAGTTTCGATATTTCAATATCGAACAACATGAATATTTTGCATATCTACAAATTGATTCTGGCAAACCTTTAGCTGAATTGGTTTTGTGTTTGGAGTTGTTGAGAGTTTACAAATACTGCATATGTGGCAGTAATTAACTTACTCTAGTTTCATAATTCTGATCTGATTTAACATATTAGAAGAAGAAT
>VKKT01002043.1:15734-31142 GCA_008038995.1 Haliotis laevigata | reverse complement strand
TATTGCTGGAATATTGCTAAAATCAATGTAAAACTAAACTCACTCACTGACTCTAATTGCCAATGAGGCACTATAAGGTGTAGTCACATTACCAGCTCATCAGATATATGTCTGTAAACGGGTATTTTGCCTCGGAGACACCAAATGTTACCTGTGGTTTGGTGATTTGTGGTGTTAGTGTAGGTAGAAGCAAAAATAAACCACAAAACAGACAGAAAATACAACTTACTTGCCTTAGGTATGTGGAAGAATGACTGGCCAGTACTGATGAATTTGTACTACAGTAACGATTGGACTGGTATATTTAATATTTTCAAGCCATAAAGATGCGCTAGTGTTGAGGGGATTGTGTGTAGGTCAGGTTTGTCATGTTGAACACTTTGGATGTTCAAGTTCATTATTTGTATCAAGGTTTTTAAGATCCTTCCATTCTGTAACCTCAGCACCATATATTTCAACAAGTGATCAAAATATCTTGTACAGTTGTTGGCCAGACCAGCTACTCGAAACAGTATTATTTTGCATTAAGATCTCAGGCTCTATTTATCACTGATCAAATTCATAGACCCCATTTGATGAGTGATATTTCCCCAGCTATAAATATCGAAAGCGTATGTATTAAAGTGTTACAATCCAGATTACTTTGTACAATGGGTCCCAGGGCTATATAGATACAACTGGATCTCTTTGATAATTTCCGGTTCAGCTAAGAAATTATGGGGAATTATAGTCTGTTTGCAGTGAAAATGTACCGATGAATTTCACTTTATACAAGAAAGTAAATCGAATAAAGTGAAATGAAGATTGCGAATCCTCATAAGTTTACCTTGCGAACTGGACATTTAAATATCAGAATTTTATTAAACTTAGGATAAAACTTGTTTAACAAACGATCATAGATTCAAATCGTTATTATTGGTTTGTATTACAAGGGTGTATGCACATCAAATGAAACACCGAGAACAAGTACAGTTGGTTTAAGTTAACGCTCATCACATACCACACGTGCATTTGTTTCAGTGTTCCAACTACTGTGCTTACCCCCTTGTAATACAAACCAATAATTGTGATTTGAATCTATGATCGTTTGTTAAACGACTTTTATCCTAAGATGAATAAAATTCTGAGATTCAAATGTTCAACTGGCAAGGTAAATTATGAGGATTCGCAATCTTAATTTCACTTTATTTGCTTTACTTTTTTGTTCAAAGTGAAATTCATCGGTACGTTTTCACTGCAAACAGACTATAGTAATCAGTCAGTCAGTTCAGAGAAATCTAATCTGAGGCGTGAGAGAGTAACGATAGTAATATGAAAGAAAGGGGTCATCTTTAACTTTGTATACCTAGTAACAGCCAACCATTCATGGTGTTATCTTGTGAATGTTGTTCTGACATATATCATCACTTTAAAGCTCCTATCAGAAAGCACATATTACATAATCAATGTAAGTCACTCATTTCCCAACTAATGTTGCTGATCGTTCATCAGTATTATGTTTATCCAAAGCCATCTTAATGTACCACAGGAGACATGATGAATTTGGATGTCAGGGTCAAATGGTTATTTATCTTGAACATTTTTGTGTGCCTAAATTTGTCATGAGTTCCATTATTGTCTAAGTTTGAACAATATTGACCTGACCTTGTAAACAAGAACTTCCTACAATGAACTACATTTTGAACATGTTATCTCAACTTAAAAAAGTCAAAGCAAACAGCTTTCTGTGTAATGCATATACAGGTTCCTTTATCTATATACCACTCAAAATAAGTTAAAGAACATTAATTCAATATTTATATAGTTTATCTGTCATTGAATGACAGATTAGCTGAAGCAATGGGAGATAAAAAATGTTCTTTCATTTATTTGAGTAGGATACTGTTTGCATATATTTTGTATTACTTTCAAAAGGAACTATCACATCATGGGCACGAGTATTTGACTGCAGTAATACAACCATAAATTGTAACACCCCTATTTGAAGATCACAGTGAGGCAAAGGCACATCTCCCAGAGAAACAAACTGGATTAAATTGTTTGCATTTCAGATAAGCCATGGTTACAAGGGCAAATGTATTGAATCTTTGTTCAGTTACATATTTACTATGCAAATATTGTCATTGAATATTTGGCATGTAAATTAGTTCATCACTTCACGTATCACACATGACCTTGAGAGATCCTTTCACTAAATTCGACATTTTGTCTCATGCATGTGGTTGTATATAGTTGGATTTCAAAATCCATCTTAACGGGAAAAAGTATTTTCTTAAGTTGACATTCATGTGTATATTTTGTTTATAATGGCTTATATGATGAGTTTTGTGCCCAGGTATGTTTGTCATTGTCTAGAGTGTTCTTATTGTGTGTGACTGCTATTTGCGCGAGTTTATTGTGTTTAAAAGTCAAACCATTGTTCGGCTGACTGATCTCAGATTTTATCACCATCTGTCATTTCTTGCTTAGCCTTGCTTCCCAACCAGCTGGAAGAACAGCAGGTTAGCTCAGTGGTAACTGTGTTTGCTTCACTCAACAACGACCCTTTGATCAATCCTCCATGTAGCCACATACAATTCAAGCTCGTTCATGTCACCAATTGCAATACTACAGTGATGTAAAAAAAAACACTCAACAAATAATTCATTTCTGAATCTTTGAACACTGAACATAGGTTTACTTATTTTGTTTATAGAAATCGCAAGTTATGACCATGTATGACTCTTTCCTGATCCAACATGGTGATATATTTTCAACAAAATTACAAAGTTATTGAACACAAGTTGACAATCAAAAATGCTTGCCTGCCTCTTTTTTCAATAAGCAAATCCACGCTTGAAAGTAATTATGACAGTTGCATATTTGCTCATATCATTACCTTCTGAAAGTGCTTTATTAATACCAACTGGTACATGTGAACAAAATTTGAAGTGCCATGTATCATAAATACACACCTAATTTAAATAAAATGTTATACTTGCATGAACCTTTATTCATTCACACAGATTAGAAATGCCTTTGTTTCATATATGGAGAGCATACTTCTTCAGTTATCTACTGTGAACTATTTTTTGGAGCAATACGAGCTGTAATACTGATGGTGTCTGAGTGATAGGTACAACACTGGTTCAAAGTACATATCACCTGCATGAAGTCATGATTGGGAAAGAGAATACCAATCAGCTGATAATGACTGGCATCTATTTCATACCCTGATGGAATATCTGATAGACTGTACCCGGATCAGTCACATCATCCAGCGTCATACAAACTTGCTATAGATAACGCTGTTGTGTAGTCGTCAGTGGTCAATCTAGCTGAATAACTTTGTTATCCGATTATCATTTTGTAATTGCAACAGTTTGACACTCAATGAAAGCGGAGTTAATTTGGCAGTAAGATTATATGGAGCAACATTTTACAGAAAACGTGCTATCATTTACACTTTTATTGTCAACTTTGATTGTACTTTATATCTTTGAAGATAATTTTGACTTTAGTCTGAGGGATTTTGATAGAACTCTTTACAATCTGATTGTTTTTGCAAGGATCTTTCACTGTTCAAATTTTTATATATTCGTATCTTTATAGACCTAGGATGTGACATCACAACAATTTTAGTATTTCTTCTATCTATAGAGTCTTGAGAATGCTGGAGTAGTGTCTCTATCTTCATATTGCATACCCAGCTGGATAATGCTTCTTAACCAATCCTGTATTCTCTTACAAGAGAATCACTCACCTTTATGGAAACCTTTCTGCTCTAAAGTAAGAATTCCTACAAGTCCATAGAGAATTGATTGGTATTGTGATACCTTTCCTGGTCATCTTCATGGAACTATTAATATATCACTACTTTATGTTGTATAAGTGCATAATGAAAGTATATCTAGATTTTATACTTTTGACTGAGTGTATATAGCATGTCCCTATGTGGCTGTACACACATGTAAATAATGATTGTAAGGTGTACAGAGTCTTGTATGTATAAGAGCCACTGGATGGGTGGTTCACGCAAATAAAATGTCAAAACTATGACTTGTTGGTTAAATGTCTGTGCAGTGTTTGTGATGTCTACTCTGCGTCTTGGACAGGTAAGGCAGATAACAAGAGATAAAGTATCACATATACAACCATGAGCAACTGAGTTGAACCTTGATACCCACACTGACTGTTACTTGTCAAGCAATGCATATGCAAGGGCTAAACTGCTGGCTGCGTTCGGACATGTTTTGGGTAACTTTTTCCTTGACATGCAGTCTGTCCAGTTTTATTTTCAATAATGTCAATGGTCCTCCATATTTCCAGTCTATTAAAAGCTTCCAATCAGTGTGCATCTGATTCATCTGTTTATCACATTGTTAACCTGTTAGTGCTTGTGTTCATGTTTGAAACCACTCATACCTGGGTGATACAGCATGTATATACACATAAGCTGAAACCCTTGGTGAATTCAAGTATTGCAACCCTACAAAATAAAACGTCAGCTGTACTCAGCACTATTATGCACACAAACCATGGCACATTTTGAACCTCGTCTACTAGGACCTTTCTGATATTTGTAGATAGAGCTTGCTGGAGGAATTTAATGAAAATGCTAGATTATGTTCTGGTGGCAAGGGAATGAACTTTGTGTAATGTAATGTGACAAAATTCCTTGATCAGCCAGGTAACATCCTACTTTACAAACCTATAACACAGGTATGGTCAGTCATTGGCAGCACTTCTTCCACACACTGCAGTTGTGACATAATCTTGTCAGATCAGTGCTCGTAAATAGTCTTAATTATGAATGGCTGTTGGCAAAATTAATCCATATTTGAGTGAAAGCAAATTAAGAGCCATTGTGGTTAACCATGTGAAGTGAAAAATTAGAGCCAGGTGAGTGCTGGGTGTTGAGAAAGAGGTCATAAGAACTTTTCAAATGCAACAATTACAAAATATATATAACTTTAGATCATATTTCTCAAAAAGAGGAAACATTTTTATTTCCATTTTTGTTCCTGCAATTGTACTTCAAACAAATGCTAAACAGCTCACATTATAACTGAAAACATATTTCATCTGGATTAGACATGAGAACCTACTTAAATTATATACTGGTAAATTTCCATTTTTGCGAAAAATTATGTACATTTTTCAATTTTATCATGTCATGTCAACTTAAGTAGTGAAAAGGTATGCAGTTTGACTTTTGGAGAAGAAGATAAAGTGGAGAGTAGATTTAATTGTTTGATCTGGCGGTGAACTGTACCAAACGTAAAATAAACACTTGCTGCTTAAAATTCACCATATCTTGTGTGACAGTTGTACTTATATCTATGTGCCATGTCCCCATCTATACACCAACAAAACTTGAAGTTGTACAAAAAAGAAACAGTCTAAGTAGTGATTTATTATGCCACTCCATCCATACACAACACAATATTCATATTCAAACAAAATTGTTATCTTTATTGGCCAAATGTTTCAATGTACAATGCAATATCTTGTCACAAGTAAATTGCATTGATGGGTCTTAAGCGAGGAGAAATATACAGCTATTTATTGTCAGTGACATTAACTTTCTCCACAGCTCTCTATGTCTAACAGTCTGACAAACACAGAAAATAATTAGTTTTCAATCACTGATTCTAGTATTTCTCCAGAAACATATCATATATATCTTGATTTTTACAATATAATACAAATTCACACGACATGGCATCATAATACAATATACATTCTTGAGAAACAGCTGCTGCCATGTTTAATCACCCTCAATACATTTGAAACACTTCTCATTTACCCAAAATGTGATAACAGAGAACTGTCACCCACTCATAAACATGGCTGTGACGTCACATATGCTAAAAATATCTGCATGTAGGTAAGCTGTTTACATGAAATCCGTCTTGACAAAAATAAAGTAATTAACATCAGTCCTGAGGAATCCAGTTGAAATCACTACAAACCTGTGCATATTGTGAGCCATTGGCGGAAAAATGACAAATGAGGTCTATTAATGTGCAAAAGTTTATGTGTTGACCATTTCTCCACCTGGTTATGTTGAACAAACTTTGAAAGCAATTGATAAATGGTTAGAATATTGACTTGTGTTGCAATAGAATACAATGATCATGTGACGAGTGTCCTCCGCCTTTCAGGGTCGTTATTGGATATGTATTGTGATCACCTTCAAGTATGGATGACTCAGGAAGCTGTAAGCGAAAGGATATTGCTAATGTCAGGATAAGCAAAAGGTACATGTTTAGAATTACACTAAACAGAATCCCGGAATATGTGCTTGTATAAATATCAGCTCTTGGTTGCCTAAAAAAGGATGTGTTCCAAATCTAATGGACTAAACATGATTAATAAATTCAGTTTCTATGAATTCTACATCTATGTTACATTCCTCCAGCTCAAGCCACAAGACACAGTAAACACTTTCAGTCCCTTACCAAATTCTTTGAGTCCCTTGTCTGCTTTCTGTTTCTGTAAGTATAATTAACTGCACGTATATAACTTCTGATCTCAACATAAAGTTAACAAAAGCAGGGAGAACACTTCACCTGTTTGAACAGTAGAAGGTCATACAAAGACAACCTTGCACCTTAAGCCTTCTGAAACCAAACACAGAATATCTACATCATTGGGCCTGTAGGACATTACAAAGAAGGCAGATATCATACAATGCAGGAAAATGAAACATTTGTCAACCACAGATGATACATGAATGACAGAATGCTGCAAGACAGTGTAAAGTGTGTACAATGCTTGGCTAATATATTACTGTGGTTATGGGATATGAGTGGTGAACTTCATCATGACTTCAGCTATAAATTAAATGATCCATCTGCCTTGTCTGTACTGACTTGCATCGTAGTAATATTAACAGGACAAACACAATCATGAGGAAGCAAAGTAATTGACAAAACCAACACAAACAGCAAAAATATTTCTCTCATTATTGCATCACTGGTATATTGTTAATGTAGCTCACAAGAGAAACACTGTCAATCATTATATTACATCACAATCAAAAGGTAAACAGCAACTTGGACAATGATTACCTATTTATGCTGAAGTTAAATTGACAAACTAATACCTCAGATCAGAGGGCCTCTCGTTAAAATTAAATGCCCCCCACCCCAAATAATTAGTGAACAAGGAGTTTCCAGGGTGTCAATGTAGCCATTAGTGCCAAATGTGCAGGTTTAGGAAATTCAATTAGCTGATGTCTGCAAAGAAAACCCAAAATGACAACATGAAAGACTTCTTTTCCCAGGTCACACTTAAAGATTGGATAGCAACAACCGAATTCACTGCATGTCCCTGTACATGTGCATAATCATGATCATTGTAGTAATGCTGCTCTTCACTACAGCTACACCAACACTTGGAAGAATTTAGATCCAAACATGAGGTACAAGGTCACACTGTCAATTCATCATTCGGACCATGCCATCGATCTTACAAATATCCTGTTGTAATATCATTTCATCTGAATGTTTAGCACTTGCGATATTTCTTCTGAACCTGACCTGAGGAAATAGTTTCCTTCCATGTAGCACTTTCTGATTTGGAATTAGCATGTAGAAATAACACATTCATGTAAAAAATTAGAAAGGAAAATGTTTCTAAAACAATATGAAAAAGAGCTTAAAATGTTGATTTTGCGATTAGCACATATTTTTCAAAGTAGGAAAGATCTACAATGGATGTTTCATGAGTACAATTGGTGGTGAGAGTATCACATGTCACATTTGAATTTACCTGATTTACGGCATTCAAAAGCACTCTGGAATAGTTTGTGTCCTGTGTATGAAAATGCATACAAAGGATAAATTAACCTTCCTCCTTTTAGCTGCCCCAACTGAGGCCATTTACTCATTTTGATTCTAGCAGTATTGATGGCTCAGCAGTGCCAGATGGGAGCCACATGCCAGCCTACAAGTGTGACGTGCACCCAGGCCGGATGGCACAGAACTTCCGCTTAGTAAGACGGCAGACAGCAACAATGGTGGCTGGTACTAGCTGGGTGGTGAGGACAGCTCTCTTCTCTCATGTACTCATATATGTGAGGCTAAGGACCTTCGTCCTGAAAGAACAGGGCACACTGTTAGCTAGCAATTGTCTCTGAAAATTCTGAGTTGGACGATGCCCAAAATAAGTAATATTTTGTTAATATATACATTGATGAATGTTGTATTTTGTTCCACATGCAGGATGAAAGTAAAAAAAACAAAAACAATAAAAGAGTCTGCAATAGAAATATTGTGGACAAATGAAAAAAAACAACATATTCTCATAGCAGAGGAAATGTATAGCGTTCATTGGACTACTAACTTCAAAACCCATCAATGAATGTAAGTAGAGAGAGGTAGCAAGGATGAAAGCAGGGTGTGGTTATCACAATGTCTTCAAGAGTCATGCAGCAACTTGTCTCACTGCCTTTGTGATATATTTTACCAATACTTTCACATCAGTTCATGATTAATATTTGACTATTAGCAGCACATGACATTGCATACATTAGTACAACAGATTTTAGCATGTCGAGTTCAGGAAACATCAAGAAATCAGTCATGGGAAATAAGGTTCATTGTATACTGGAAACATGAGAAACACAATAATAGCCCTTCATTCTTCAATAGCTGATAAGTTAATATTTATCTGACATATACAGTTATGATTTGGTTATAAGTGGGAAATTGAAATCAATGTACCTGTTCAAATTTAACTAGGGTTATACGTAAAAACACAGCCTTAGCCCTTCATGTCCATCTTGTTCAGAACCACATTAGTTCTTTCTGTTGTTGACTGATCAAAAGTGAATAAGTACAGACACACTTCATAATTAGTGAGCCTCCAACATTGAATCAAGGAGCATCACAAAACCCAAAATGTGTATGGAATAAAACAGCTAACCATTAGATCTGAATCATGACAAATCACCAAGTACTAGCAGATACAAACAGAAATGACAATTTTAAATGCTTCGTATCTTTCTCACAATAAATAGTGTTCGATTTCCTTTAAGCAATTACTCAACATCAGAAAAGATGTAATACCCTTGAATCCTCACATGATTCAAATGCATACAACATCTTTCTGGTAAGAACAAAATATTTTATCAAGGTTGAAAAGGTACCTATCAGACCTATGTCATTTGATGGTCATAATCTAGAAAAACAAGTCATGTCAAGATCACACTTGAACCTCTGTTGAAGAGTCTTAAGAAACATATACAGAACTTATCACACAACCAGCTGTCTACTATATCACATATCATAACACCAAGCATTTAGCTAATTCCCTAAATTATCATTTCGGATCTGTAAACAGCTCAATGACACTTATGACAAATGTGAAACAAGAACTTTCTTACATGTGCTTCACTGAACAGAATTCTCAGCATGTTCATGCTAAATACAATAACTTCACATCACCAAAAATATTAATAAGTACATGGACGATATATGTTCCTTTGTAAGTACAGAGCCATATCCTCTCAAACACAAAGTGTGAATACTCCCTCATTCACATGCGACAATCATGAAATTCTCAGTTCAAGCATATGCAGAGCCTTATAGATCAAATAAAGCAGGGTAATAAGTGAGCAAGTTTGTAACAGACAGATGATATCTTATACAGAGAAGAATACACGCCTAGGTGTACAAAGTTGGTGAAGTAATATTAGTTGTGAAAAGAACACCTTGGTACAGCCACATTATATAGTCACTGATGACAGAACACAATCAGTGGATATACAAGACCCAAGAAGGGGTGCGAACATGCCAGATTATATGGAGTTGCGAAAGACAAGAGTTGGCATGTAGAGAGGCATTTGTCTACTGTTAGTTTCTCTAGACACGGCTGATTTTACATGCTGTGGCAGTCTTACTCACATCCTGTTCATCATTCGGTCTCAATTTGTAGTAAGTACTCTCAATGAATCCTTTCCTGCAAACAAACAATGAAACAAGTGCAATGTTACACAGGTGACTGAACAAGGTAAACAATGATAGGATGGTTTCCATAATGATATAGCAGACCAGTACAAGGAAATACCAAAGGGCCAATACAGTTATCAGACTACACCACACGAGACAATAGCAATAGGAGTGATGATTAACGATTGAAAGTCTAAACAACCAGCAGTTCCAAGAGATGCCTTTCTTTCCCCATTGGTGGCAACAGGTAGGATCAAAACAAATATATGTCACAGACATTTCATCACAGTATAGCCCTATTACTAGATCTTTCACTTGATATGTTTATCTCTCATAAATCTTCAATCACAGAAAAGGATTGTAAGCAATGGGTTGATATGTTGAATTCAGATCTGTTTTCTGTTTGCAATTCTTTTGCAAAACAATATTTGAATCTTTACACCACTAACATGTTGAAGGTTAAAATTAATTGCAACTAAATCATGACCTAGTTTTTACAACAGCCCATGCAAGTGGTTCATGTAACCATAGTAACAATGGCAACAACCACGAGCACCACACTGGATAGCTGTGTACAATATCAACTTACTTTGCTGCCAAACCACCCCCAGGGGGAAAGCTGTCATCTAACTCGGTCGAAAGCATGTGCATGATGTATGGGAGGTCTTGATTTTCAGGGGATTCTTTTAAAAGTAACTCTGAAAGCCACAACAAGATCAAATTGTAAGTAAAACAAAAACAAAAGAAATTGACAGGTCTGTCCATGCAAGGAACGCAGCACAAAAAACATAAAGTGGCATGAAATTACATAAACATTGCAACTTAACAATAACATAAAAACATCTACAACACACTGGTGTGATAATGTGTAGCATGCACATCATGACACAATAGTTTAGTAGTACCAATAATTAAAGATAAAATATTTGAATATTAATTTCTTCATACACAAACTGATCTTCAAAGTTTGTTATGGAACATTAAAAGAAAGTATTCTAAACAGATGAGTTAGTATTATCAAAACACAAGCAACATATACTACAGGTTAAGACAGACAAATCCACAATACTGAGCACAAATACATCTATTACCTCTTATTTTAGTTTCTATTTTTGCATCCAGTTCTTGTTCCTTTTTCACAGCGACATCAGACACTTTGGGTGCACCTTCAAAGGACACTACAACAATGCTCATATTGTCTCGGCTTCCCTGTAAATAAACAAACAAAAACAGTTGTCATGTTTGGGTTGTCAACACTTGGTAGAACAAATTTAATTGGCAAAAATTACACCCAGCAAATATTTTGCAGGAACGCTAAGTAGATTTCTTCCAGAGGTTTAATAGTTTAACCATGGAATGAACTATGACATGCATGAACTAATGCAACTTTGTAGATTCACAATTGAAATATAAAACTTGTAGCCACAGTTACTAAATATTTTCTTTCAACAAACATAATCCTCATTGTTGATAGTTTTTCACGCACCTTATATAGACATGTATCAACAACTGAATTGCTAATTTGTTCCAGACTGTCTGTTATCTTCATTCTACTTTCAACAAAAGCACAAAGTTCTTCGTTGGTCATAACATCCCATATGCCATCACAGGCAAGAACAAGAAACTGATCTTCTGGGCTTCTGTCCTCTATGAAAATTTCTGGCTCTGGAGATACTAACTGTTCACAAGGACCCTTTCCTTCAACATTTTTATATTCAAAGTCCCCCAAAGCCCTGGAAACTGCCAAAGAGCCATTGACCCTCTGAATCATTACACTACCACCTGCATTCTGTATTCGCTCCTTTTCCTCCGGGTTGACAGGTTTGTGGTCTCGAGTTGCAAATGAGCACTTGCCATTACGGCATAACACTGCCCTCGAATCTCCACAGTTAGCAAAGAAGATATGCTGTGGGGAGACAATACAGCACACTGCTGTGGATCCACTCTTGTCCTCCCCACTGACCATCTCAGGCATTGTTCTCATCATTTCATCCAACTTCAGAAAGCCTGTCTTGATACCCTTCTTGACATCCTCCAGAGATGGTTGAACCTCAGTTCCATCTGTTACATCAAGTTTGCCTCTAAAGTCTTCATTAGCTATGATATGTTCCAGGAGCTGCTCAGCACAGAAGGCTGAAACTTTGGCACCTGCATGCCCGTCAAATACAGCAAAGAAAGACCAATCTTTTAACCCATAGGGTAGACCAATGACAGCAGTGTGAGCATCTTCCATCTCCACTCGCCATCCTTGCATGCTGCATAATCCATATCGAAGACCATTTCCCATACCACCTTTGTTCTGTTTGTCAGTCTTTGGTTTATCTAAGAAAGCCCCCATGTTTGGTCTGAAACATAAGAAATTCACGGTATGATTCTTGCCACCTGGTTTTATTTTTGAAAAAACAACAGGAAATACTGGCTATGAAATGAGGTACAACTAAAGTAGCTATAAAACAAATGAAATAAAGTTACAAAGAATAATAACCATTTAATGCATCATCATCTGATATTTAACTGTGCTTAAAAGACATTGACTGAAGGTTACTATTTACGGCATTTGTTAATATTTACAAACAGATTTTTACAACAAAAAAACATTGCTAAAAATATTCTTAGGGAATATCTGGTCATTACACTCAGTTTCAGATCTACTTGCTAACATATCCATAAACATGGGTCCCGAAATCCAATGTTGGACTTGCCTGAGACAGTATGTTGAGCTGTCTGACAAGCAGAGTTTTGCTCCTTATTTGTCTGCGGACAAGTATATTCATAAGAAAATATGATTAACCATTCATCATAAATTCCCTGATTCATTTCATAGAAGTTTCAAGAACGTAAGTATTGTGGTGTTTGTGATGTCATAGTTAGCAATTTGTGGATTACAAACACAGCAGGTTTTCAGCAGATGACATTATAGTGTTGTACACAGTTATGACCATGCCTCACAAGAACAAAACAGATGTGTAGTGCACTGCATTGGAGCCCCTAATTCTCACGTGTAAATGTTAGGTGCTACAGAGAAATGGATTCTACTTTATATATATTATCTACTAAACCTGTATACTGAGTCAATACAAGCTTTGGAATGATATTTAATCAATATCAATCAGACCACACATGACACAAACAGGTCCCTTAGTATTTCCACCACTCAGCATGATATGTTATAAATTAAACTTCTAACGGGATTAAAAGAATATCTACTTTTTAAATAATGGAATACATAATATTAGATCCCATTGATGAGATTTTCACATGAAAAACTGTGCTGTACCTTACATGACACGATTGATAATTCAATAAGGTGTTCTATGGAGCATAGCTTCAGTGCTGACCTGCACATCAAGAGTCGTCATAGTGCAATGTCATGCTGTGTCGTAACAAACCCCCCACCCCCTCCCTATGTTACATACAGCCTAAAGCCTCAGTAATTTTTGACAATGTACCCATCCAATTCTTACCACTGACCACTGCTTTTGCTCACGTGATAATAGAATACCTGCGATCTGTCCAAAAAGGAAGCAAAACCGAACTGAATTCATATCCGACAAAACAAGCCAAGCGATCGCGTCGCTCATGACCTCGAAGTCGAACATGTAGAGGCGTGTGTCCATGGTGTTTGGTATTTTGTTCGTGGACAACAGGGCCAACATCGAACAAACATCATTTGCTAATGTTTCAAATGGCTTACCTTGTAAGATTACTGTCTGTTACCTATGTTCTCTGAACAGACAGCCGCCTGACTCTAAACCATTAACAATATTGACGTAATGATAGGACTCGCTGATCAAAGTATCAACTGCAACTCACGGCCGCCATGCCTCATAACTTGTCGCGATACTTAGAGATCTAAATACATAACTTCAGAGAGATCAGTCCAAAATTCAGTTGTGATAAATAATGATATGTGACTACTGATGAGGCATGGATAAATGAGTAAACACAATAAACTTTCCGCACAGAAACATGCGAAATGTTTGAACTTCAACAAACATAAAATGGCGGATGTCCTACATTGAGCATGCGCAAAGCCGAAAACCCGGATGAATTTTCTAAACATAGCACAATATGACATGACGTCATTCCCACACGATAAGCCTTTGGTTGTGTGGCTAGCCGATTATTTATCCACATGCGTCACATGATTGATAGAGTGGTATTATTTCAGCGAAAAAAAACATCAACAATATTCATGCCTTTTACATAAATATATTATTAACAAAACAATTTCTCAAAACCTAACGCGGAAAACGTTTATAGTTCGATTTTTTGTAACCACTGGAGCACAATCAATTACTCATCAACCTCAGTGAGACGAACTTGTTTCAAATATAATGACACGTAATGAAATTGTCACTATTAAATACTTAAACTCACAACTCCAAACTGAATCATTAGGCTTTTAAAACCCGTATTGACCAATGTATGTAGGCGTTTTGAAATTCTGTCAAGTTCACAAATATATATAATATCACTAATTCAAAGTTCATTTTGTTTAATTAAGTCTAACGTCAGTCCAAATCGACCCGGACAGTCTTGATCTATAACAACCGCATGTGTGAGGGGCACGTTTTCTTTACGACGTGAAATGTTCAGAAATCAAAGGATTTTCTGTGAAACCGAAACATTGCAATGCAGACGACAAATCCGTTTCCCAATATGGGTACACCTTGAGCGTTTGGGTTATAGATTTCTGTACTTTCTCAATGAATAGGGAAATCATGAAGAGCAGTTACAATATTACGTTTATCGCCATGATAACACAGATCTAAGATAGATAAACACAATCCAAGTGATGCACGCGGACTTTGTCCGCTCATATATTTGTTTTTGGTTGTGCCAGGGATAATCTACGTCTTCTATTCTCCCTGGTACAAAAGAATCGAAGACATTTCTATACGGACTTGATTTTTACGAAAAGAAATGTATTTTCACAAAGTTGCCATAAAAAAACATTGGGTGGGTGAAATACTAACTTCACTGCTGTATGACTATACTATCACTCACTGTACAGCGTGTATTTACACGGCAAGACGGAAGTGAAAGAACAGGTTTGAACCAGGATTTCGCATGAAAAATAACATTACTTGTGTTTTCCTTGACACTCCTCACATTAAGTATATGCATGTATGCCCAAACCATGGATTTTCATACACCTCCCACCAATGACTGCTGCATGCTTAGATAGTAGATAGCACAACGTGTCCTCAATATACACCAAGTTTATTGTGAAATGATAATTGGCCATAACGTATACCTGGTATATATGTAGAGTACAAGGATGTCCTTCTCAAATAAAATGTGGATAGCTGACACTGTATCTATGCTCAGGCTTGTCATGTACATCGCCCTGTTATCAGCCGTTATCCCTTCAAGGACAGCTTATAAACCCAAAATAGATACAGCCGTATGGTATCGACCCTACCCTACTGTTCAAGGCCTACTTAAACTATTTAAACAGATGCAG
>VKKT01002042.1:198382-211738 GCA_008038995.1 Haliotis laevigata | reverse complement strand
GACCACCCGATCCTGTTACTCGCCTCTTACGACAAGCATGGGTTACTGAAGATCAATTCTAAGCAAAATGATAAGAAGGCAAACAGAGAAAGGTACCGGTACGTATTTCAGTGTTACAGATGCTCGTCACCAAACTATCAAGCCTGCATAGTTATGAGGAATCTTTCAGCTGAACTCAAAATAAAATGACAGTCCAAATCAGTCTTAAAGGGTTGATCAGGAATGAACTTTATCATAGAATGCAAACATTCCTGCCATATTAATCAAACTCATACTGACTGAAAAAGAGGCCTCATAATTTATGGCATTGACGAAAATTAGTTACTTAAAATAGAATTGGAAAAACCCATAAATGGTATGTATCCCCAAACCTAAACCATTGACATGTTTGATATGTTTAATCTATTTTTGTCTCTTTAGTACATAATAAAACAATTACAGGCCTTATACGTGGTCGATACTATATTGTATCGACCCCCAACGCCGAAAAACCTCTTGACCGAGGATGACGTCAAGTAACAGCGTTCGTTCTCAGGGTCCATCAAATCAGGCATGGACCTCACATTAATTGTATAATTTTATATACTGGACAAAAATAACTAGGGATATATGTGAATTTTGAAATTATGAATAATGATCTATTTATTAACTGACACATCATAAAAATACCAATATCCCTAACTTATTTTTGTCCAGTATATATTAACCACCAAATTTTAATGAACTCGTATTTGTGGGTCGAGATTTGCTAACTCTTATGGTTATGAAAAATCTTGGTTTTAGTGCTTAAACCTGGCCACATCAATGTTTCCCCTAAACTGGTGTCAACTCAAAGATAAGTCATGTTCGTTAAGGATGCATGGCAGATTAACCAATCAAAACACTCCACTATTACAGACTGCAGGATGTCAATTAAAGAGTATCGTATCTTGCACGACTACATGCAAGTGGGGACCAAAGTGCAAAATATACAAGAAAACGTGTAACATGTACCATACATCATCATCATCATCATCATTGTCATCATAACTTTTACTATGATATATCAGCATAATCATAAGCATAAACTACGATATCGTCGTCATTAACTATGATATATATATATATATATATATCATCATCATCATGAACTACAATACATATCATCATCATCATTACCTCCAGTGTTAAACTAGCCATTTATACTGCTATAATCACTCCAATGACTTAGTACTCCCTGATGGAAAAAATACTTCAAACATAATTAAAAAACACCAACAAGGGGTTTTGAATTGGAGAAAACTATGAGAATTACGGTGAGGAAAACAAGACCCCTATTTACTAATGTAATGACAGCACCATGATCTGGTACAGCCCTGATGGAGGCTACTGAGACCTGTTACCACGGTAACAATGATACAAATAAAGGGAGAGCACTCTATACAATGTCCATGTTTTTATCAATGTATCAATAGTATTTTACTTTGCGAGTTGAAAAATGATCCTAATTATCAAAGTATGATGACCTGTGATCACAAAGTTTTATCGATCGATAGTCAATGCTTACGGACGGCATTGGTTGATGGAGAGCCTTTTATTTCATTTTTTGTTTTAATCTGGGAATCCACAGTTTTGTCAAGTTGTAAAAAGAAAGGGGGCAGTGTGATTGTGAAGCATATAAAAATAAAAATACCAGCAGACCTCAGACCAGTTATACTTTAACCAAGACCAAGTACCTGTTGTGTTGGAAACAAAACATTCAAACACGTAACATCAAACTTTGTTGCAGACAGTTCTTCCTTTGTTCCAAGACTTATAGTGGGCGAATGATTTGGTTTTTACACCGTTCTTAGCAATATTCCAGCAATATCATGGGGGGATACATGAGAAATGGGCTTCACACACAATACCCATGTGGGGAATCAAACCCGAGCCTTTAGTGTGATCAGTGAACACGTTCACAAGACAACTGCTCCTAAATAAATTCAGAAATAATAAGAGTGATCGGAAGGTATTTTTCTGTTTATTCAGTTCACCAAACTGCATCTCATATTTGACATTCCTGTGGGGGAAGTGAGATATCTTTTTTATAAAAAATATAAATCTTTGGTTTGGAAATTACATGTTTTGAAGCAGTTATACGACAGTAACCGGTCTTTAATGAAAAGCACCCCTACCTTCGTAGACGGAATATAAAACACAGGTCCTTATGGATATCAGTATCATAATTTTCTGTTTATTGCATCCTTACCAAATGCTGACAATAGCAAATGATGTTGTTTAGGTCAGCGTCTGCTCAAATTCTTTTCAAAATATATTCATTTTGACTGGGTCAAACAAAGGGCCAGATATTAGATATTTTACACCCTTTTGATACTTATTGCCCTAAATATCTCACAATCCCTCCATGGGTCACAGGCGAACCATGACTTCTGTCACCATATTGCTTCCAATCTTTTGCTCTTTTAAAAAATAACAACTATGATTGGCTGATCAGAAAGTCGATCTGACAGTTTCCAATGATGGTGTTCTCATTTGCATAAAAAATCACATTTGAATACCTCTTGGATTCTGCTTATTTCTTCACCACCTCTGTGACTAATTTCGAATCAAAATAGTACCTGCACAAATCTGTAAAGTATAACCCTTATTATATCATGCACTCAGACATTACAGTTTCCACGTGATAGGTTGACCATTGTCATTCTTCATTCAGAACTGTCTGTTCACAAACATTTTTAAGATCAGAAATCAGGTATGCTGTTCCAAACCTTCACCCACCTACTAAAAACTTCAAAGCCCTGCTGATCAGAAAACAACCTGACGTGACCCCTAAAGCAGGTTTGCAGGATCTGAAGAGGGGGGAGAGAAGGAGAGGGAAAGAGGACGGGCAAACTGCTGCATAATATATGAATGAAATCCTGAAAAGATGAATGGCCCTGACAGAGTTTCCAGAAAATCAACATTAAGTTGTCAGTCATTTGAAAGGACAGGCAAAATACCTTAATTTACCATAATATGGTACCAGCCCTTGATGTACGAAAAGTTTTCTAGAGTCCCATGGCGGAACTTTTCTCATAACAATATCAAAAATAAAATCCCTAAGAAAAAAACTAAATGCTTCATGACTAGGTTGATATGTGTGCAGGCATTAATGTGGAAATACTAAAAATTTATATTCATTATTGTACAAATGTATCTCTTTCCACTGTGACCAGTCATTTCAAGTGAACATTCTGATGAAAATATCCCCATTACAAGGGAGATAACTGCATACAAGTCAAAAGTCAAACCTGGCACCCAATTGTCAGTTTTGAATGGAATACATTTTACATTCATTATAAAATGTCCCCAAAACGTCTAAGTAATAACATTTGTCTGTTTCAATGATGACATTCATAAATATGTGAAATACAAGAACATATCGCGATCCTGTTACCTTAAATGCCCATGACGTGGTCAATGACGATGAATCTAAGTGAATCAGTGCTTCACTGGGGCCATATACACAGGGGAATAAGTCATGCACTGCACACGGCGGAGGGGACTAGTTCCAGGGCTGATATTAGGACCTGGGGCCGGTTCCGCAAAGCAATGTTAACGCTACGACGATCATTTATGTCAAAGTAGGGGTGTTACAATCACCTTTGTGATAAGATAGTTTTGAGGAAGGGGGCCCTTGACTTCCTCCTCAATGGCTTCCCCCACTATCATGCATCCAACAGTGTGACCCAGCACATAGGACCATCTGGAGAAACATACTGTGTTTTTCTAGCATTCATGTTTCGGCAAAACAAGACGCGACAGCCTTGATTATCCAATAAACTATATCTCCATTGTATTATGATGGACATATTTTAGTGAGTGAGTCAATCGGTATGGTTTTAGGTTGCTGTTCGCGATATTCAAGCAATATGACTGTGGGGGACAAACAAAATGGGCTTCAATCATTGTACCATATCGCCATTTTAACTACGACAAGCGACATGCGCATGCACTCAACAGCGTAAAGCTATGCGCAGTGTAAAATTTTAACCACTTAAATTATTTAATTACAATTTCAGTGTCTTTCTTGCATGCGTGCATTTATTTCATTGCATGACAGTATCAGTTATAAAAGCTTCACTTGTAACACCGAAGAACCTGGTTCGATTCCCTGCAAGGGTACAATGTGTGAAACCAATTCCTGGTGTCCCTGGCTGTGATATTGCTGGAATTGTGCAAAAAATGCATAAATCCTAACTCACATACTCATCATGCCAGTAAAATTTATTTCTTGGATAATGTCTGGAACTACTTGGACTAGCAATACAAAACTAAGGTGGTGATTCCACGTTATACATCATGACAAGATGTAGACACAATCCACTGGACACATAGGGATGGAGGAGACACAGCAGTGCTTAAAATATTTCCAGATGCATAGTTGAACAAAGTAGTCTTTTAGATTTCCACACGCATTACAATCTGGAATGAACTGATTGGAAGGTAACAAACCATTTCCTCGCTGGTTGCCATTAAAGACATTCCTGAAATTCAAATACCATTGCAGCTGCAGTGGCAGAAATAGAGGTTGCCTTTTTTCCTTAATGCGCTCGTAGGTACGCTACAACGCAACATATGGCAAAAGGAATTTCAGTGAAAGTGAATTTTTCTCTACTGGCTACCGAACAGTTATCGCCATATTTTAACGGTGTTTACAAAATTACTCTGTCGTTCGTTAAATTAATGAAACAGAACTAATCATGATACTTAATTAGCTATTTACCAATGTGTCCGGTCCATTCACTGTCCCTGATCGTGTTTTTATATAACGCGGCAGAAGGGAATCATGGCAGTAGATGTTTTCCCACAACTAACTGTAACAGTTATCGCCATTTAGAATTTCTCATGCCATTCGTGTGAAATAATATATTTATTTAATACAGTAACCTCGAATAATTGATTTTGTGACTATTTGAGTTGGTTTTTTAACAGCAGATTGACACGCAATGAAACAATAAATGACTTGTGAACTTGAATTTTCTATTATATAGGTCGTAGGCCATCCCCCCCAACTATGTTAAACATTTTTTATAGGGTTCATTACTTTATCTTAAATGTTTCTCTTATGTTACTCACCATGAAGAATTTTCTTTTGCTGTCCTATATTGTTGTCAAATACCGTAAGAAAAAATACCTGAATTGAAATTGAACGGAACTGCTTACATGTGATACTGATGTATTTGCGATAACTGTTCGCTAGCCAGTACAGTTTACTCAGTCGTGCTACATTGTTTATATATTTGTGATACAATTAAAATTAGTGATTTAAAAAATTAAATCAATAAAAACCCAAGTTTGAAGTTTCTACAATGATGTCTAGGCTGTCACCTGGCATATTTTACAACCAGTATGGTTGAATAAGAAAATACCACTTTCCATCTAACATCAGAAAAATAGACCTTCACATGGCACATGATTAAAATTAGCGTATGATCAGTTGTGTCAGGGTTTCACAATGAGTTCAAAGTTCACGCAGTTCAACAAGTGCACTGAAACCATGGCAACACAACTGAATATGTAGTGACCTTGGCAACATAACTGAAGTGCACTGTAACCATGGTTACACAACTGAAATGGTTCTGAATGTCCAACTTGTGCATGTCACTCACAGCGTCTTCAACAGGTGTCTTGTCCATTTCAATCATTCATTTAAAAAACTGGTGACACAATCTGAAACAGAAATTAATAAGGAAGATTAATGGAAAGTACCACAACTGAGACAAAAAAATCTGTATTAACTTGTCCTTGTGAGTGAGTGAGTATGGTTTAATGCTGCTTTTAGCAATATTCCAGCAATATCAAGGCAGCAGACACAAGAAATGGGCTTCACACCCTGCACCCATGTATGGAATCGAACCTGGGTCTTTGGCGTGACGAGCCAACACTTTAAACACTAGGCTACCCACCACCCAAGCACAAGATGAGAAGACAAGCATGTCAAGCATTGTTACTGCAAGTGTAGATATTGGGACATCAAGACATGCAGGGTCAGCATTGGGACAAGACATGCAGGGTCGGTATTGTGACATCAAGACAGGCAGGGTCGGTATTGGGACATCAAGACAGGCAGGGTGGGTATTGGGACATCAAGACAGGCAGGGTCGGTATTGGGACATCAAGACAAGCAGGGTCTGTATTGGGACATCAAGACAGGCAGGGTCGGTACTGGGACATCAAGACAAGCAGGGTCGGTATTGGGACATCAAGACAGGCAGGGTCTGCATTGGGACATCAAGACAGGCAGGGTCGGTATTGGGACATCAAGACAGGCAGGATCAGCATTGGGACATCAAGACAGGCAGGGTCTGTATTGGGACATCAAGACAGGCAGGGTCGGTATTGGGATATCAAGACAGGTAGGGTCGGTATTGGGACATCAAGACAGGCAGGGTCAGTATTGGGACATCAAGACAGGTAGGGTCAGCATTGGGACATCAAGACAGGCTGGGTCGGTATTGGGACATCAAGACAGGCAGGGTCTCTATTGGGACATCAAGACAGGCTGGGTCTGTATTGGGACATCAAGAGAGGCAGGGTCAGTATTGGGACATCAAGACAAGCAGGGTCTCTTTTGGGACATGAAGATAGGCAGGGTTCATTAGGGTCTACTGGGACATACATTATGATTCACGTACATTCACTGCTGCTTCACTTAAGATCATCCATGCTCCTGATGTGTTTGGTCAACCATTTCATCATCCCGAACATCCGAACCCGCTTCCTTCCTGCAACACAAACAATGCAATGGTTGACACCATGTTCTCACTACTGTCTTCTCCATACTGAGTGAGTGAGTTAGATTGTCTTGCATATAATAGAACACAGTGCAAAGAGAAATGAAATCATGAAAACAGAAAGAATATAATTTCAAAGAAAAGGTATCAAAATGAAGAGAATATTTACCAAATATCTTTTGTAGTTCCTCGTCGCAAACCATAAATTGCTTATTCTTTGGATCCTGAAACACAAGCATAAGAATGAGTGAGTGAGTGAGTGAGTTTATATGTAAAGTCAATATGTCAGCCATACTGTGATAAGCCAAAATTCAGTTGAATTTGACCAAACAAAACTTGCTCCAAAATGTTCATGCTCCAAGAAATTACTTTGTCATTTTCTGACATAAAGGGAACTTGACAAAAGTGTTAACAATGGATGCAGGTAAACTGCTGTACCTGCAGATCTCGCTCCCTCATCACCTCCCACATCCTCTTCACAATTTCATGTCGAGACAACTGAAACACGGAACATGTCTATTAGAAACATTCAAGTACCGGTGGGGAGGTTGTTCAGCATTTTTTGTTATTTAAAGCAAATATTCCAGCTATATGGCATTGGTCTGTAAATAATCGAGTCTGGACTAGACAATCTAGTGATGAACAGCTTGATTACTGATCTAAGCAATTGGGATGCAATGACATGTGTCAACCAAGTCAGCGAGCCTGACCACCCGATCCCTTAGTCGCCTCTTACGACAAGCATGGGTTACTGAAGGCCTGCATCTTCATGAGTTAGTGGTTAAGTAACAGACTTGCCCAGGGAAAAAACAAGACCAATACAAGTTTGATCTCACGTCAAGCCAAAGTGTGATTTATCTCAGTATTCTACTAAGCTGGCACCTACGACTGCACACACGTACAGTTTATTGTGACTGACTGACTGACTGAGTTTGGTTTTACGTCGCTTTTAGCAATATTCCAGCAACATCACGGCGGGGGACACCAGAACTGGGCTTCATACATTGTACCCATGTGGGGATTCGAACCTGGGTCTTTGGCGTGACAAGCCAACACTAAAACCACTAGGTTACCCCACCACCCCAAGTTTATTGTGAAGCGATGAAAGCACAACACTTGTCCTACCTGATCTTGCCCGATGACTGTAGCCAGCTCTGGGGAAAGCTGACATGGCTTGCTGTACATGGAGGTTCCTGAAAGGAAAGTGACAGAATGTCTGCACTGATGCAAGTACTGCATGAAAAAACATGATCCCCATTGGCCTCAGCCGCTGTCCACCCAAGCTCACAGTGCTTATTGAGTGACTATTGTTTTAGCTGTTTATACAAAATTTCAGTCATACCACTTCAAGTTAAACCAGAAATGGGCTTCATACCAGTGTACCTTGAATTGGACTGGAGCCTTTGCCATGAGTGCACTCTTTCACCCTGAGTGAGTGAGTGAGTTGGATTTTACGCCGCTTTTAGCAATATTCCAGCAATATCACAGCGGGGGACACCAGAAATGGGCTTCACACATTGTACCCAAGTGGGGAATCGAACCCTGACCTTCGGCATGATGAGTGAACGCTTTAACCACTAGGCTACTCCACCGCCCCTTTCACCCTGAGGGTATGCACCATCCATTTTAGTTTATACCCTTATGACATATGATCACATAACTCTTCTGTACAGGTGAGCTCAAAAGGAACAAATAAAACCAACTGAAAATAATACCTTTCCTTTCTTTCTTCTCCTTTGGTTTCCTTGGGGCCTGCGAACAACAACGTTAAACAGTCACTGAGTGAGAAATCATGCAAGATACTTAGGTACATTTGAATTCCTGTTTAACTATAACAAATAAAGAATACTGGGCTTCATGAAGCATTTTTTATTTTAGTTAAAAAACATTGCAGAATCATTCCACTGACTGAGTTGGGCTTACTGTCGCTTTTAGCAATATTCCAGCAATATCACGGCGGGGGACACCAGAAATGGGCATCACATATTTTACTCATATGGGGAATCAAACCCGGGCTGTCGGTGTAACGAGTGAATGCTTTAACCACCGGGCTACCCCAAGAAACATTCCAAAGGACAACACCATGATCACTGAAAATAATATTTCTTTTTCAGGCAATATGATTTGAAATTTAAGAGAGGACAACCTCAATTTAAGAGGGTGCAACTCTTTCTGGTCCTTCTTTACTTGTCTTCACATTTGTCAGTATTTAGGATATACACTGCCACGTACGCTGCCAGCTTTATTTCAGTAGATGGGTTGCAGATCAGTCCATTTCGTAGGACATCAACGGGTTCTCATTTGAAATTTCACGGTTATAATCTCCATGAATTTGGTAATGCCACATAATGTCCTTTGAAAATGTTTTCAAATCATGAAAATGCTTTAATGCGATTTCCACTAAACAAATTTTCAATCAAATTCCAGTTTAGGCAGAAACATGACAGAAAGATATGATGACTTCTGTGCTGGGTAGGACATCTGTACTTACTGCTGGTTTCTTCTGCGGCCGCCGTCGGGTCCTGAGATTCATGTCCTCCTCTTGCTGCAGCTGCTTGGCCAGCACCTCATCATCCACCTGACATGAAGAGCGAGTGAGTGAGTTTAGTTTTACCCTGCTTATAGCAATATTCCAGCAATATCACAGCATGGGAAAACCGGAAATGAGCTTCACACATTGTACCCATGTGGGGAATTGAACCCGGGCCTTTAGCGTGAGGAGCCGGTGCTTTAACCACTAGGCTAAACTACTGCCCCTGACATGAAGGGTGAGGCTTACTATGAGCTGAATTTTGCAGCACTAGCCTAGCTGTGCTGAGGGAGCACTAGGTTTAATTCTGTGAAAGAGGTGGCTTGCATAACTTGGCTTCTGCATGGACGCAGTTGGATTAACTAGCCATAACGCTTCACAAAGGGAGTTGACTTAATATGTCCAAACTGTGTGCTCTGGGAACTGGCTTAATATGGCCAAACTGTGTGCTCAGGGAACTGGCTTAATATGGCCGAACTGTGTGCTCAGGCAATTGGCTTAATATGGCCGAACTGTGTGCTCAGGGAACTGGCTTAATATGGCCGAACTGTGTGCTCAGGCAATTGGCTTAATATGGCCGAACTCTGTGCTCAGGTAATTGGCTTAATATGGATGAACTCTGTGCTCATGGAATTGGTTTACCTAGGCTGAACCTCGCACTGAGGAGGTTTGCTCAAATCAACTTGAGTGAGCGAGTTTCGTGTTACACCGCTTTAAGCAAAAATTCAACAATATCATGGCAGGGGACACCAGAAGTGGGCTTCATGTTGGGATTAGAACCCGGTGTAACAGGCCAAACTTTCCCCCTGGTAAAACCTGTCTTAGGCCAAACTTTCCCACCCTTGAATCAACTTTAAAGGCTACTTGTTTCGAACCCTTCTTCTTCTATCAAATTCGGGAGATTCCGGCGAAGCAAGTATATTTCTTCCTAAACCTTGTTTTCATATTTATGTTCGGCTTGAAAAGTCAGAAACAAAAACAAGACATAGCTATTCACGTGAACACATTGTGAAAATATTCATGTCATCTCCATATATAACACGTACATGGTTGGGGGCGCGGTGGGCGGGCTGGCTAAGGCGCCAGGCTAGTGATCCAGCGAGGTAGAGGTGTCGGGATCGTATATGTGCGCTATATAAATATCCTATAATAATAAATGGTTCACATTTTGTTTCAATATCCTTATATAATGTGAGATTAAAAAGAAAAGCAAGCATAAAAACAAAGATATTATATCATTACTATTGTTTTATATTATCATTTACTTTTTTTTATATTTAAATAATTTCCTTATCCCCACTTACTCCAAATTGACTTATATTCGAAACTTTAACTAAATACCCAGTTTTTACTTGGATGTCCATATCCATTCAAAATATTATTCCCTCACTCATGGCTTTAAATATGGCATCCATGTCGGCGACATCAATTTAAAAGTTGGAAGCAGACTTAAACATCAACACAAGAAGAAGAAGAAGACAAAGTCATCAATATCCCCCGCAATGGCAAAATACTCTTCATGATTATGTCTACGAGTTATGATTATTATGTCAGATATTTCGGTGTGTATATAGAAAAATATTTTATTCAGAATTCCTAACTACCAAAAGGCACAAGTACACCACCAGACCAATCTACATGTATGTGCCAAGTTTGGTGAAGAAATAGTGAACGGCTTCAGAGTTCTGATCCGGAAAAGAGCACAACCACCAATTTCAGTCTAAGTCAAACTTGTTGCCATGGAAACGCCAAAATATTTCTTTCAGAATTCCCAAACAACCAAAAGGCACCAGTACACCACCAGATCCATGTATGTGACAAGTTTGGTGAAGAAATATCTAGGACAAAACCTTCCAAAAGAAAGTTTGGCCAAGGCCAGATTCTCACCGGGGAAAGGTTAGACCGGGTAAGAAATGGCCTGCTACACCGGGTCTTCGGCATGAGGAGCAAATCAACTGTGATTGAGTAAAAGAGTTGGGCTCAACTCTACAGTGAATTGGCTTCACAGAATACATCGACACAAAGGAGCCGTCACAGAACCTGACAACCTGAATCCACTCAGATGCTGCTTACAACCAGGGATACCAACATGGAGTATTAAATAAATACACAGGCCTCATACCACTGGGAAAAAAGATACAACAGCTGGCATACAAATCACTACTTTCACTTCATCAGCCTGTTCCCAATAAGCAACACAAATATTGAGTAAAATAAAGACAAGTCATCATTGCCCTACCCTATGCATACTTTGAGTCATGCAGAGGCCCACATAAGCTTCCTATCCGGGTAAAAATGCACAGAAATTTTCCAATTACACATTGAAAGATAATTGTAGCGTACCAATTACGCATTAACATATGTTAGATACTCAAAAGGTTTAAAAGATATGCGGACAAAATATATTTCTAAAAATTGTGTGCGTACTGGAAGACATTGATGGCCATTGTTAGTGTTGATTGACAGGTTACCTTTGGTCACTCGGCAACTTATCATGAACAATGATTACAGGTATCAGCGATATTCTGAACTTTTGTGTAAGTTACAGACATTGTGAAAATGCTAACATGGTCAACTTGATTGTAAATGAGTTTGTGTTTTTTTAATAATTCATTTCCATAATATTTAAGTTGGTTTTCACTAGGTGACATAAGGCAGTACATACTTACAGAGTAAATTGACTCAATGCCCTACAGTTCACTGTAATACCCTCATATTTAAAAGCAGTGGGTAACGGAAAATGAAATACCCACTCAACATTCATAATACCCACTCCAAACAAAATACAGATGGTACAGTACCCACATTAGTTAAAGTTTTCTGGAGCCCATCCTCGATAATCTCCAGGGTATACATTCTGATAAATCTCTACTATACCTGGATGCATCTACAGCTCGGTTCGATGATTTTATTACCTCCCTTGGTTGGCTTTTAATCCAATCAGGTGTCTACGCTGGGAAGTTAGCGTACCAATCACAACTCACTTTCGTTTTTTAATTTATCTAACCGATTAAACTTGGCAACACAATAATATATTGGCAGAGGTACTCTGATAGAGGTAGAAACAGTTCTTGCAGATACTTTTTTAAGGTTTTGGACCTGTCAGTTTGTTTGTATGCTTTCCCCCAAAACTTGAGTCGCACTGCAAACAAACTTTCGCGGCTGCAACTGCCATCTTTGTTGACATTGGCAACCTTGGTTGTAACGGCAGCTTATCTGATTGGCTACTGTGAGAATGCGGAGCCAGCAAAGGGAGGTAATATAATCATCAGGCCGAGTTGTAGATGTATCCATGGTATAGTGGAGATGTATCGGAACGTAAACCCTGGAGATTATCGAGGATATCTGGAGCCCTGGTCATGACACATATCTCCTAACAAAATTTGTACCTAGTTTGCTTGAACTATGTAATCTATGCAATTTTGTAAACATCTTTTCTCATTTCTGTGGATTTATTTAATACAGTTAGATAGAGAGAGATACAACAATCTGTAGGGTTTTGTCAAAACCTAAAATTGAAATTTAAGTTCAGTAAATCTGGTAAATTTTACTATCAATAATTGAGAAGGAAGCATCATTTGTATAGTGGGGTATAATTAAACTATTCACAAGTGAATAATGACATCGTAAACGGAGGCTTACCTCATCATCGTCTTCATCTGATAAAGCACTGTCTGACGTCTTTTTGGGCTGAAAATACAAAGTTTTCTGTGAATGTGACACCTCACACCATATATAAGGGGATGAAATACTTTCAGAAGGCAACAGACTTGATAAAATTTGTTACTTTATATATTTATAATACTTATCTTATCTAATCTTGTGCGATGCAGTGAGCGAGTGTGGCCTTGTGCTGCTTTTAGCAATATTCCAGCAACATCACGGCAGGGGACACCAGAAATGGTGTGGAATCGAAACTGGGCCTTCAGCATGACCAGCGAATGCTTTAACCACTAGGCTACCCCACCACCCTTATGTGATGTAAGGTTATGTGTCCCTGAAGCCCTTAACAAACCCAAGCCATGACGTGCTCAACTGATTGGCCAAGCTAACCCTCCCAAGTTAAAC
>VKKT01002042.1:52330-66276 GCA_008038995.1 Haliotis laevigata | reverse complement strand
CTTGACTTTATCATCAGGTATAATATGCTTGTATACCATGACGCCATGTTACTGGCTTGACTCTATCATCAGGTATAATATTCTTGTATACCAATACGCCATGTTACTGGCTTGACTCTATCATCAGGTATAATACACTTGTATACCATGACGCCATGTTACTGGCTTGACTTTATCATCAGGTATAATATGCTTGTATACCATGACGCCATGTTACTGGCTTGACTTTATCATCAGGTATAATACGCTTGTATACCATGACGCCTTTACGCTTGGCTTGGCGTAATCATTAGGTATAACATCGCTCCAATATCCGGTCCAATAACATTAGGGTTAATTCCGCAACCATGTTGAATGTTTTGGTACATGTTCACGTCGGTACATTTAAGTTTTGAAATCAAGTGTTGAACCGATTGTTTATGATAGTGGGGCAACATCGATACCCTGGCATTACGTAACACAGCACACAGGCTAAATCTGATTGATGGGCCCGACAATCGCTGCCATGAAAACACTTGTTCTCGGAGAGCATTGAGCTTCTACAGATCCCGTCTTAGACACCTCCGGCGAAATGTCAACATGTTTAGCGACATTTTGATATTTCTGGGTGTTCTGATAGTATTACAATAGTAATACTCATCAAATATAATGACACAGAAGTCTAGACAAGCGATTAATTTATACCATAATCAGATACTCTCCTCTACGACAGGTTTGGCGTGTTTCTTATCATCGCGCGTTGCGGATTAAACACAATTGTCCTAAATGAAACCTAGTCATTTTATTCTGCTGTTAATACCGGGTAATGAGGCTTTATAACGTGTAACACTGCTACCGATTTTTAATTTCGAATCTTCCATCCGGTTGATGAGGATGAAGATCAAAAGAGAATAATGCCGTTATACCTTGCTGAAGTGCTTGAAGATATTAAACCCTTATCGATTTAGTCTCTAACCATCAGTTCTTAATGCATTAGCCTATGGGAAAGGTTAAGCGTCAAATTAATGTATTAAATATTTCATGTAATGATCTATGATCGGTGTTTATTATCTATTTTCATAACACTATCAAGCGTCTTTTATTTTTTTAATTATTACTTCATTATATCTTTTCTTTTCAAATTTGAAATTACTCAAAAAAGAATGTGCGCTGATCGATTTCGCAGATCGATGCTCATGCTGTTGCTCACCGGATTGTCTGGTCCAGACTCGACTATTTTCAGACCGCCGCAATATAGCTGGAATATTGCTGAGTGTGGCGTAAAACAAACTCACTCGCTCACTCTTGTTGATTCGCTATTACCTGCATTAGACCTGAGTAGTACAAGTTGGCACGCAAGCATGCACACGGACACACATAGGCACGCACACGCACATACATAGGCACGCGCGCGCATACATATGCATGTACGCCGCTATATCGGTGCAATAATTCAGCACATTCCTCTTTTAGACACGCAACAGAGCGGAGATCTAATGTTACAAGCGTCCTCACAAGACGTCATCGAGTCGATCTATAATCCGTTCGCAGTGAAAACGATGAATTTCACTTTAAACAAGGTTCAAATCGCTATTATTGGTTTGTATTACAAGGAGGTATGCACATTAAATGAAACCTTGAGAACAAGAATGGTTGGTTTCTACGGTAGTCTAAGTTAACGCTCATCACGCACCGCAAGTGCATTTGTTTCACTGTTCCAACTACTGCGCGTACCCCCTTGTAATACAAACCAATAATAGCGATTTGAAACTATGATCGTTTGTTAAACAGCTTTTATGCTAAGCTGAATAAAATTCTGAGATTTAAAAGTTCAATTGACAAGGCAAATTTATGAGGATTCGCAATCTTCATTTTACTTTATTTGATTTACTTTTTTGTTTACAGTGAAATTCATCGGTACGTTTTCATGCAAACAGACTATAAATGTTTGCATGCAAAATGCTGAATGACTTCCAATGGCAAGTCTCGTGAATACGTCAAGGAGGAACTCCCTCTCAGCATCTCTGTGCGGTTTCTTACAACATGTAGTTCCTGAAACAAACAAATACAGTTCTCCACTTATGCCATTTACGAAGGGTTTGTCTTTGACAGATCTACTCAGAATTACCACTACCTTCATCCACCAAGACAGACGCACACAGACCAAACATACCTACACATACCTATACAGGCCCACAAATACCTGAAAGATCAAATTACCTACACAGTCCTACACAGACCAGAAAAGACCAATGCTGGCCAACACAGCTCTGCTGAGACAAACACAGACCTTCAAAAATCAACAGAGACCTACGCAGATGAACACATTCCTATACAGACCAACACAGACCAGCATTGACCAGTGCGCGAGAACACAGACCCACCGTCAGACAGCCCAACACAGCTCTGCACATACCAACACAGACCATCACAAATCAACAGAGACCTATGCAGACCAACACAGATCTACACAGACCAATGCAACACTGACCCACACTCAGTCCACCACAGCTCTGCTCAGACCAACGTGTACCTTCTCATATCAAAAAAAGACCTATGCAGACCAACACAGATCAATGCTGGACAACACTGACTCTGTCAGACAACCCAACACAGCTCTGCACAGACCAACACAGACCTTCACAAATCAACAGAGACCTATGCAGACCAACACAGTCCTATACAGACCAACATTTACCAATGCTTGAGAACACAGACCCACAGTTAGACAGTCCAACACACCTCTGCTGAGATCATTATGAACCTTCACAAATCAACAGAGACCTACGCAGACCAACACAGACCTACACTATCCATCTTTCAGACAACTTTGGAATCCAGCCGTACATCAGATTTAAACATCGACTCTAAATACCAAACACTCCGAGTATAGATGGCGTTTGACTTGAAGATTACGAGGTCAGACCCAGTTTCTTTTGAAGAAAGGACTTAAACACTATTAACTTGACATCTCTACGCTCCACCGTGGAGTCATGGAGCACAATTATAACCTCGCTGACTGAAATGTCAGCCAGCTCCCATATATAACTCTCCTGGACAATTTAAGACCCCTGGTGCCAGCGAAGCGTCCGTTGTTGTACAATTTTGCATGTTTAAAGAGGAGGCTTCTATTTCCAATTAAAGAGGGTGGGATGTCGCAGTGCCACGTGCGAGGTATTCTGTCTCCAGTAAGTGTCTTAGTTAGATCGAAAGTTTTATGTTTTGAAGTTCAAGACTCGGTCTATAGTGCGGTCACTGACACGTTTGATGTTTCAAAGCAATGGCTGATTGTTTCTGTTTATTGGAAGCTAAGTAAAAGCTTCTGGATCAAATACATGTAATTTCATCACGCAGACCTAGAAATTTGGGCTTTGTTGGTCGTGGCTGCTCCACAATGCTAGCATAGCAATGAGATAGTTTTAAGTCTGTTGTAGGGTCATTGACATTCCTCATTTTAGATGTTTCAGTGAACGGGCATGGAAAATCTGCAAGTACAAAGCACTCTTCCATGGCTACGACCTTTGTTGCTTTGTTGTGCCCGTGGGGTGGGTCGGGGCAGGGGGTGGGGGTGGGGGAGTGGCGCAGTTCTCTGAGGTGTCTGAATGAGTGAATTTAGTTTTACGCCACTTTTAGCAATATTCCAGCAATATCATGGCGGGGACACCAGAAATGGGCTTCACACATTGTGCCCATGTAGGGAATCGAACCCGGGTTTTCGATGTGACGATCGGATGATTTAACCACTTGGCTACCCCGCCGTCCAAGCTACAATAAATCTTACTGGTGACACAAGTAAAAAAATTATTAGTAGGAGTTTTTTGTCATGTAAAAGAGACACGTTGCTCTCTCTTTTTGACCAAAATTCGACAAATATGCAAATTAATGTTTTGGTCCTAAATACGTACTAATTTTTCACTAGTTGGTCCTTTCGCCCATTCAGAAGTTCAGATCCCACCAAGTTTAGGCTACTTTAGACTAACATCTAGTCTCTGAAATAAAAATAGTTTACAGAAAGTAACGGTTCCTAAAATATAATCATAAAATCGAATAAAAAGGAACCCAAAGACCATGTGGAGAATAGAACCCAGATCTTTGGCGTGTCGTGCGAACGCTTAACCACTCGGCTATCCCTCCGTCCCTCTGAAGTGTCGGAATTCCCCGTGTAGTGTCCGTTAGCAGGCCAGAAGCTGGTTTTACCGTGTTCGAATCCCGTTCTACTCTTATTTTTGTTCTTGGTTTGTCAACGCGACTAATGGTCCATTTTGTACACATGTGTGGGAAATTAGAAATTCCCTGTATAAGGAACATTTATTGAACGTTCGAAGGACGTCAAACAACGCACTTTTTTTTTAATATAAATGGTATTTTACTTTATGTGGAAGCCGCGTTGGGTAAGTGGGTTAGGTCGCTTACTTCGTGTGCTGGGATTAGTTGGCCCACTCTGAGAGTGTGGATACGAATATAAAATCCCGATTTGGACKSGACAAATAGTATAAGAAGCTGGACTTTACTGATTGAGTGTGTGAGTTAAGTTTTACGCCGCATTCAGCAATATTCCAGCTGTATGGCGGCGGTCTGTAAATATAATCGAGTCTAGACCAGACAATCCAGTGATCATGAGCATCAATCTACGCAACTGGGATACGATGACATGTGTCAGCAAGTCATCGAGTCTGACCACTTGATCCCGTCAGTCGCCTCTTACAAGCATGGGTTACTGAAGATCAATATTCTAACCCGGGCCTTCACGGGTATGAGACTTTACTGAGAAAAAGTAATCCTATAGATATAATAGATGTTGTATTTTATATCCATACGTTCGTTTTCATTTTCGTCAAAAAAAATCAATTCAGTTTAACAAATTTTAAGACGATAAAATTTACATATTTGAAATAGTGCAATATGACGAAACACGACATAGAAAACAGTCGCGTTTCATTATCACAGTACCCGTCATAAGTATGTTCCCACCGAACAAGAAATGACACAAAATCAATCATCCAGATACCCACGGCGTTGACGCCTCAGAATATCTACACCGATTATATCCACATTTCTTAGCGATCTACCATACATAACTATCATTTTGTCATTTCCTATGAGAGACATGAGTTTCAGCATTTTCCCCACACCTTTAATGACAACTGTGGGCCGCAAAGCTCTAACTATCTCGCTATGAATAAACAGTAGCCTAGTGGCTCTCCGATAGTGGGAGATCCAGGCGTATCGACGTTCGCCATACAATCATCTGGTTCCTCAATCCCATCCGCGCAATTAATGGCAGTTATATTACTCCCGGTTTGGATTGGACGGATTTTATAAGATTGACACGGGGTACAATAGCACGGGGGCACTAGCTCGGTCGATCATGGTGACAATAGGCCATATTGTTGCCTACCAAAATTTGCGCCGGCCCAAGAACACGTATCTCCCTTGTGGCTGAATAAGCTTATTTTCCAATTATTCATTTCCCTGTTAGAGAATTGATCCCGTGCGACCAGCGACCTATGTTCTCGGTCCGACCGGTAAAAATAGGGGCTTGTAATCTATGAGTTGTAAGTACTTAAGATGCCAAGGTCAAATTGAAACTGCTGAAAGGTTATTGTGGAGGGGAAGAAGTTGTTGTGGAGCGCGAGGGTTAAAAGAACATTTATTTAAGCAAGAACCTGACTTTGACATTGAATTTCTGTGGTTTTCAGTTGTTAAAATGAACATTTGAGGAGGGAAGCTTTTCTAACGAAAACATGAGAATTAGATTAATTGTAGAAACTTTGTCGACGCTTGTTATCAACGGCTGTTTGTGTTTATTTGTTGCGTCAATATTGCATATTTTGTCTTTAATACGATTTGTTTAAATGTTTCTAAGTGTTCGAGGTGAAAGTTGTTCAACTTGGCAATTCACATTTTCAATCATTTTAAATTATTGAATGTACATTAGCACGTATAAAAATGAAAAGAACTACTTTGAATTTGGGAAATATCGACGTTCAGTGTGCGTGGCGTTGACAAAAGGAATCTGGCACGTCTGTTAAGTAAGTGAGTGAGTTTAGTTTTTAGAAATATTCCAGCGATATCACGCGGGGGACAACTGAAAGGCAACCCGGATCTTTGGCGTGACGAGCGAACGCTTTAACCACGAGGCTACCCCACCGCGCCATACAAATAAGCAACTCTGGCCCACAAATTGTGGTGTCTGAGACAAATGAATTATCTACAATCAACCTAATTATAATACAGCAAATAGACAAATATATCCGGGTGTATGTCCGTGGTTCTCCAGTCGCACAAAACATTAAAGAATTTTAAAACAGCATCGCGCTCTGGGAAAGAAAAGAAAGAAATTTAATCCGAATCATCGCTCTGATTAATAAGACATAAAATGCCGATAAGGGAAAAAACATGCACCTATGTTCAATGTTCAAAACTGAATATACGAGAAATGGTGATATATTATAATGCGAGCATCATGCTTCTGTTTTGGACCTTCCAGAATTTCTGTTTTCAGTCAAGGAACGTTTCGACAACGTTTGTAATGTTTTGGTCAAATCCGGTTTTGTATTATTTAGTTTGGTTTTGGTTTGGTTTGTTGTTTTGTGCCGTACTCAGCAATTCAGCAATATTCCAGCTATATGGAGGCGTTCTGTAAATATCGAATCTGGACTACACAATCCAGTGATCAACAGCATGAGCATCAATATACGCAACTGGGATACGATTATATGTGTCAGCAAGTCATCGAGTCTGACCATCTGATTCCGTTTGTCACCTCTTACGACAAGCATGGATTTCTGAAGAGCACATTCCTACCCGGATCTTCACGGGTCTATTCGTCATTTTGTCCTGCAGAATTCAAAACAGCTCTTCATATAATAAAACTTTTGGTGTTTTAGTTCTCAGCAACGCACACAGAAACCCCCAACCCCCACCCCACCCCTACCTCACCCCCACCCCCCTAAAAAATAAATATATAAAATACACCAAAAAAAACCAAAACGGTATAAACAACGCTGTATTGACTTAATCGCCAGCTTGTGAGTCGTCTTTTTAAATATCTCAGTGTGTGACAAACAATCTAAGCTGGTCACGCCGAATAGCACGTTCGATTGCCCACATGGGTACAACGTTCTGGCGTCCCCCGCCGTCTACTAGAATATTGCTAAATGTGACGTAAAACCGAACTCACTCAACCAAATGTTGTAGTCTGCGGTTTTCGAGCGACCTCTCCTGTAAAGCTGGACAGATAATCAAACTCTATAATATGGATAGCCTCATGAAGTGCACCTGATAGCATGGAACGGAACCAATTATCCCACAGAAACAGCGTATCGTATTGAACCTACACAATCTGTGGTCATCTCGTCACAAATGAACTGATACCGGATCACTTTCCGCTTTAATTTCTGCTTCCTACTTTAACATCTCCAATCTAACAACAGCCCTTAGCAACCATTGTGTTGGTGAGACTTGACACTACCAATCACGGTACCACGTGATCTGACAAGGTGGGGTCTATCAATTACTGGGTTTCGTTTCGTTCGGAAAGTATAGTTTTGGCAAATAATGATATCCATTCACTCAGGGTATTGTTTGTAGATTAGCAACACGCGCGGTCAGTGACCTCAACAAACTGGCTCAATGTTGGTTTTCTCGTGCTGCTTTTATCCAAAGACGGTTTGATATAGTGACACTGATCTACCCTATCTGCCTTTCGCACCTAATTAATACCAATATAATAATAAAATAACTTTCTCAGTAAAGTACAGATTCTACTACTTCTGTTGGCTTGTGTCCCATCCGGGAGTCTGGCACCCATTCGCCAGCACACAAGAGAAAGTGTAATCTCAAATCTGACATAGTTACATTTGACCACTATCTCTATGGCATTGTGTAATTTTCAGTCGGTACAGAGAGCCAATGAATGACATGCTTACTGTCGACCAATCGTATTCTATGATAAATCGGCCAGCCGCAGGATTTGCGATCAGACTCGCGGAAGAGCAGGGCCCCGTTTCACAAAGCTATCGTAGCGTACCTCCTATACTGTAACACAGACTTGCGACAGTCGTAGAGCTACGATAGCTTTGTGAAACGTGATTTTCATGGTTTCAGGAATCGCAATTCGCTGTGCAGGGCCCCGTTTCACAAAGCGACCGCAGCGCTACGACTGTCGTAAGTCTATGCTAAGGTTTGCGAGTAACGATCACCTTAGCGCTACGACCGCCTGTGGAACGGGGCCCGGAAAAGGTATATTTGTTATCCACGTACCAACCCAGATGAATCTCAAAAACTCTAAAAAGATCTATTTGTAAACTTCGTCAACCGATCATTTTTCAGCTCACCTTTCTGAAAGTTTTGTGAACTTTTGTCGTGGCCTAAGTGTCCGTACGCGGTGGTGTGGTGCATCTTACAGGGGTCTTCTCTTCGTAAATCGATGCATACGTACCAATGGAATCGGAAACGTATATGCTTGTTAGAAGTAATGAAAACACACAGCTATGATAGAGAGTTTTAGTCCGATTTCATTTTGGCAGCCATATTGGACTTTTGAGTTCACATGTCCGCCATCTTGTTTTAAACGTGAAGAAATATGGTACACTTGGATTTTGTCAGTATTCAAGCTAAAACAGAATATGTTCCGTGCATCACGTGATATTAAAACATCTAAAGTCCTTTATTTTTTAACCTAGATCCTATAAACGGGTTTTTCTCTGCCTTAATACACCGAGGAAGCATATCTAGGTGGGGGCGGTGGGGTAGCCTAGTGGTTCAAGCGTTGGCTCGTCACGCCGAAGATCCGGGTTCGATTCCCCACATGGGTACAGTGTGTGAAGCCCATTTCTGGTGTCCCTTGATATTGCTGGAATATTGCTAAAAGCGGCGTGACGTGGGACGCTTTTAATGACCACTAGGGTACCCAACCGCCCCGTAAGTTTTGGAAGAAACTTTGAATATGACGCATCTCATATATTGGTAAGTTCGATGAAATATTCAGATGACGAAAAATATGCTATGTTTGGAATATTCAAGCATTGCATGGACCAACACGTCAAACGAAACCCATTATGATTCAAATGCTCATTGGTAATTTATCATGTTTTATTAAAAATCTTTAAGTCTAATATCCCGCCGAATTCATGTTTACGTTTTGTCATGTGCACATCTCATTATGATATGTTTCTAGGCAACGGCGTTGATTAAGGCAGAATTTTCAACACCGCTGATCCCTATGTAAAACTGATCATACATTTATTTCTGTCATTTTACAAAATACTTTTCACAAGGGTGAGACAGCCTCGTAAATCAGTAATAAAATGGAAAAGAATTTTCTCAAATAGTTGGACATGCACAGTATCACTCGTCATTGAGCACAGACATATTCACAAATATTAAAAATACGACCTAGTGTGGAATTTAGCTCATACATTTAATAGTCAGACATGTACACAAATATTAGACAGATCTTAATGTATGGAAATATTTTCGTACAAAATCTGAAAACTTCCAAACATGAGGCTTCTCCATCAATAAAGCGACGTCCTATTAACACCGTGTTAAGTGATCGGGCGTGAAAATCGACTGACATAGCCAGGTTTATGATTACGCTGGAGAAGGCTCCTTGAAAGTGCTAAGAAATCCTTGTAATTCAATTTGGAACAGTCTGTCCGCTTCTAGGGGCTTAACCATACAGCTTTTGATTTCCTAACGCCCATAGTTTTTAGACGTACGTGAGGGAACGGACCGCAGGACTTAGTGTGTGAAGCTTGTAGTGATATGAAACTATTGACCTTACGGTGAATAACCGTCTGGAGATATTAGCAGATCAATACGGAAATGGCCTTAATCGTTTCTAAAGAAAGCGGAAATCACTTCAAGACAACTGGAATATCTTAATGTGATTGGATCATTACAGTTTGTAAAATATGATTGATTGAATCGCCAGCGAGATACTGTAGACAGTGATTTGTAAACACGATTTTTTCCAATTGATCATGGGTCAAAATCCGTATTTATACGTTCGACCTTTATCCTGTTTGATCTGATTGACAGATGATCATCATGAAATTTTAATGAAATATTGATTGTTGTGATGAAGTAACATGTGCAGTTTCAAGCTTTCTTGAATCAATAATAAAACGCATGTTGGCTGGAACTAATATATAGTCTTGTTTCCAGTGGTTTTGGATGATCCAACGATGTAAACACAAGCGTTTTACTCATTTTTCATAGGTAGGATCGTTCAGGGTCCCGACCCACAAAGCGTTCGTAACGTTACGACCTATCGTTGGTTATCATAAGCTTACGAATGTTGTAGCGCTACGAACGTTTTGAAATTGGATTTTAGCATGTGTGATTAAACTGATTAGACATGCTCGTCCTTTGTTCTTTGTCGGGTATTCCAGATCGAAACTTGGACGAACGCAAAGACGGAAATACATTCGTGACCACCCGCAATCTCATTAAGATCTTATTCTCTCCGATACGATTCTTCCACGCGTAAGGACGAGAGCCGGTCGGGTAGCATAGTGGTTAAAGCGTTCGCTCGTCACCTATCGATTCCCTACATGAATACAATGTGTCAAGAACGTTTCCGTGATATTGCTGGAATATTGCAAAAACATTCACTCACTCACTCACACACGAGCGCTTTCTGTATTTCGTAAACGAATAAAGTAGGAGAATTCTGTATAGAAAATAATAAAACCGCGCTATTACTAGTATGTTGTTATTTTATGGTCAAGTTTTTTGTGGGGCTGAGAGGTAGCCTAGTGGTTAAAGCGTTCCCTCATCACGCTGAATATACGAAACCGACGCAATTGGAACAATATGACATGTCAATCGAGTCAGCGAGTCTGACCACCCGATCCCGTTAGTCACCTCTAACAAGCATGGGTTGCTGAAGACGGTAGACTATACAAAACGTTACTGAACACCTTAAGGTGCGTTATGGTCATAATAAACCCGCCGTCTGCATTTCTCGAAGTACAGATAACACGACATTTAACGTCCCTCGATTATCCATTGCTCCGAATAGATGCATAATTGCTGTTGCGGCATGAATCAATATCCACCCACTCGATTAACCAGCGTGTTTCAGAATTGACGTCAGTGCCACGATCTCACCAATGACTGATAAAGCCTACCGTCCGCCAGGAGTGCGCTGTGATTGGACGGTTATTGTTAGTGACGTTTAATTCTATTTTTAACCATAACGAAGTTATGGCTGAGTTAACTGTATTAATCATAAACGAAGGGAGATGCATTTCACTAGATATGTGAGAATAGTGAATTTCTTTAGAATGATGTTTTTAATGTTAAACCCCGTTCATTCCATGAAAGAATCTCCAGCATTATAATAACAAACATTCTGTTTTATTTTCAGATTTGTTTCCTATGATATGACGGACCGAGATGGCGAACCTTACATTCGACTGTGATGAAGTTCTTGCCAAGCATCCAGGTGCATTGCCTCCACTACAAGATGGCCTGAAGCAGTTTGTTTGGATTTTACTGGCGCTTCTGCCACTCTTGACTTTAATCGGGAACGGAGTTGTGATTCTTTCCGTTGCTAGGTTCCGATACCTCAGAACCAAAGCCAACGCCTTTGTCGTGTCTCTCGCTGTAGCGGATATATGTGTAGCTTTGCTAATCGTGCCCTTTCGTGCTGTGGAGCTTGGTAACGACCATATATGGCCGCTGGGCGAAACCTTCTGTGACATCGTCAACGTCTTCGACTGCGTTTTCTCCACTGCATCGATCCTAAACCTGTCCTGTCTAGCCTGCGATAGATATCTAGCAATCAGTCGCCCTTTCCTGCACGTTAAAATTCGACATAAGACGACAGTTGTGATGATTCTTTCCTGCTGGATCATCCCCATCTTGGCGTTTGTGGTGCCAATAATGTGGCATTGGAACCTGAGTGGAGTGGAACATCTCAGTTACTGCTTCACCAAGGTGGAGAAAGGATGCCCTCTTCTCATGAACAAACCCTACTCGGTATTCTCAACCCTAGTGTCGTTCTACGTACCTACTATCTTCATGGCTGTGTGTTATTCTAGGATTTTCGCCGCGGCGAGACGTCACGCGAGAAACTTACAAACTCTCGCCCACCGAGACGCAGAGTTCAAGGACGAAGGTCGCCTGCAGCAGGAAACCAAAGCTGCAAAGACTCTTGGCATCGTCATGGGATGCTTCTGTGTCTGCTGGTTCCCTTTCATCCTCATCAACACGGCGGATCCATTCCTGGATTTCACACTGCCAAATTTGGCGAAACTTATTGCCATGTGGCTGGGATATTTGAACAGCACGATGAATCCTATATTGTTTTATGTATTCAGTCGTCAGTTCAAGATGGCGTATAAACAATTGTTTATGTGTTGTAAAATCCGGAGGGATATGTTTACAGGTTTGGCCCGGAGCAGTCAGCAGACTGTCATTTGAGATTCTACCAACGGGATCGGGTGGTTAGGCTCGCTGACTTGGTTGACAAATGACATCATATCCCAATTGCGTAGATCGATGCTGTTGCTTTTGATTACTGTCTGGTCCAGACTGGATTATTTACAGACCGCTGCCACATAGCTGGAATATTGCTCAGTTCGGCGTTAAACAACGAACAGGCCAACAAACCGGCGTAAAACTCTACTCACTCACTCACTCACAAAGGATTCTTGATTTCGTTTGTGCGCTTTTCCCAGAAATATAGTCCACTTAGGGATTTCTTCTCACACCAAGCGGACATGCCGTGATATAACTGGAATAATGTTCCAAGCAGTCTGGAACCGAAAATCATTCACTCAATCACAAAGTGAGTGAGTATGGTTTTTCGCTGGTTTTAGCAATATTTCAGCAAACTCACAGTGGGAGACACCAGAAATGGGCTTCACACAATGTACCAATGTGGGGAATCGAACCCGGGTCTTTGGCGTGACGAGCGAACCCCTTTAACTACACACACACACACACACGCACGCACTCACGCACGCACGAAATTCAGAGACGTACTGTGTACGTTTCTCGTAAACGTCTGACACCTGCTTCAGGCTTTCCTAACACATTAAGCTTACACACATCAACTGAAATACTGTTCCGCATAAACTGAAATACTGTTGAAAGCGGTATTAAACCGAAATCACTCACTCACTCAAGGCCTATATTGCACGCATGTAAAAAGCTGTTTTGGTAAATCCGGAAACCAACTAATTATGGCCAGATACAAAAATATTATTGTTTCTCATAACCTTTTCAAAAAATATAGGCGTGCGGATTTTATTTTTACAATTTATTTTATTTAAATTTATGTCCCAAACCCCCTTGATTTCTGTGGACATTTACACCTTTTCTCTTATAGAAAATTAAAAATTTAAAAGTGTGAAAAATTCAGTCACATTTCGAGCGTCAAAGTTGCATTTTATCTAATGTAAAAAATATATTAAAAAATTAGGGTCGGGTCGAATTTTGGGTCTGGCGGTAATGAGAAACAATAATATTTTTAAATATGTCCTGACAAAACGCCTTATAAAAGTAATTGTTTACGTGACTGTGGATTTACAATGAGGTAAAGAATTCCTTGAACATTTGTGACTGCTATGGCTGTTATAGCATTGTAACCATGGTTACCCTGTAAAGAATTACAGAGTGTACATAGTTGTATACTAAGACAACTATGAAGTATATATTTGATACAATATATGTGACGTCATGACATTGTGATGCATGTTGTAACAATGTATGGATGTGAAAGCGTATTCCAACGTGACATATATGTTCATATAAATTTGATAATTATTGAAAATATTTGTTTTCCTTTTATTAGTAAGAACAAGGTAGAAGTGAAACTACAGACATAACGTGAAAATCAAATCGCAGTGAAAGTACAGCTGCAGCGAAACCATCACATCGTAATATCACTACAGCTGCAATGTGACCGTCAGATCGGAGTGAAACTACAGCTGCAATGTGACCGTCAG
>VKKT01002041.1:97057-109586 GCA_008038995.1 Haliotis laevigata | reverse complement strand
TTGTCTGGTTCAGACTCGATTATTTACAGACCGCCGCTATATAGCTGGAATATTGCTGAGTGTGACGTAAAACTAAACTCTTCACTCACCATTCCAAATAATATTTATAAATTAACTTAAGCTAAAATTATTAACAAAACCTAACGCAACAATTACTAGAGAACTCAGAAAAATAACTAAAGGGGGGAGAAAAGCCCAAAATTAATTACAATATGTAGGGTCGAACCATGTTGCATTACATCTGTTAATCTGCGGAAGAAAGAACTAGGGTAACAGAAGGAACTCTTTCCATGAGCCACAATCATGCAATTAATATTCATTTCTGTCAATACCAGAGAGTTTTAGATATTGCATTTTAGCTGATCTAAAAGTAAAAGATGGATTAAGACTTCAAACAGGGAATCATGACATCAAATTTTCTTTACACTATGTCTTTTGTTTTGCCAGATGCATTGGATGAGTCTGATGAGAAGCTGATAGAGTTTGGTATTGGTGGTCTGTGTAACTGTGTGCTGGGTAGGTAGTAATCTACTCTTTAGGCCTAAAAAAAAATCTTGTGGTTCCGATTTCCCGACCGACCCTAAATATTCCCGCCGAACCTAACAAATTTACTCACCACATAATAAATTAAATTTATTTTCTGACACATGAGTAATGTAAAAATATTTTGCAAAAAAACAAAAGCCCTACCTACCTATCCTAGTTCTGAAATGTAGGAAATCGGAACCACAACATTTATTTTTTTTTGCCTTAGTTGTATGTTGTGTTAGCTACACAGCACTTAACGGCACTTTCAAGTGAGAGAATGAATTAAGTTTTACGCTGCTTTTAGCAATATTCCAGCGATATCACAGCAGGGGACACCAGAATGGGCTTCACACATTGCACCAATGTGAGGAATCGAACCCGGGTGTTTGGTGTGATGAGCAAACACCTTAACCACGAGACTACCCCATCACCCTGGCACTTTTAATTCAAGAATATTGCATTTATTCAGCCACATGTGTTGGTTGTTATGCTTGTATTAGTTTGGACTAACATCGATGTTATAGTCCTAGCCCACTGAAATAACATACTGCAGTTCAAGGGTGGAAATAACATTAAAATTGCTAGTGTACTCCGGTACAGTGGCACATGTAATGTCAGTTGCCCTGATAATTTTTCCACTATACCGACCGTTTTCCTGCTGATTTTTTAAATAATTAACATTGGAACATAATTAACATTGGAAAGTCAACTGGACACCGGTACAGTGTGATATACAAATTTGCTTGCCCGACAGAAAAAAACACTGGACTCGGACGTCGGGCAATGGGTTATTTCCACCCCTGCAGTTGGATACGCAGCTCAGGCATACCTCTTACACCACCTTAATGGCAAATGCCAGGCAGAGTAACAACAAATAGCACCAACTTTTAATGTCCTTTGGTATGACACACTTTGGCATCGAAAAAACTATATGACATACATGATACCTGTCAGTTTGCTTTGCCAGTTTGTTACATGACATGGATATAATTATGATGAAAATTAAGTACAATGTTCAAATGTGTGTTATAAATGTTGGAAAGTTCCTGGAGATTCCAAAACAGAACAGAATCCCCACTATCCTCTAATTCAAGAATGTTTTCATTCTTCATAGACAAGCTGAACAAGGAATATATTCTCCAGAATGGTGGGGTGGCACTTGTCATCAATTGTTTGTCTAGGTGAGTTGGAACAAAGATAATATGGACTGCTATTTTATATGAACATGCTCTTTAACTGGTATGTCATTAAATGTAGTTGTACATGTGTTTAAGGAGCATAGAAGTTTTGTAATCAAGACGTTTTTTAATATTTCATGTCTTAACATGACTTGAGGTTAAAATGCATATTTTGCATTTGTTTTGTATGTTAGTGAATGAGTTCAGTTTATGCCTATTTTAGCAATATCATGGAGGGGGACACCAGAAATGGGCTCCACACATTGTACCTATGTGGGGAATCGAACCCGGGTCTTCGGTATGAGGAGCGAATGCTTTAACCACTAGGCTATCCTATCAGCCCTAATGTTTTGTATGTGATCAGTCAGATCATCTGTGTTTGTCTTTCTGCAGCCCAGTAGAGGAGACCGTGCTGTCGGCCATCACAACACTGATGTATCTCATCACAAATGAATCAAAGCAAGGTTTGTCAGCAACTTGGTTGTGTTTGTGTGTTTCACCATAGCTGTATAGATTGACAGCTACATTGCCATAGTCTTTTTACTCCCCCAATTATCTGACCACCCTGATATACCTGAATACTGTTCCAAACGGTGATAGACCGGCGGGAGAGACCAGAAATGGACTTCACACAATGTACCCATGTGAGGACTCAGGTCTTCAGGGTGATCAGCAGATGCTTTAACCTCTAGGCGACCCGTGAAGTTAAGGGTTACAATTGATCTTCAGTAACACATGCTTGTCGTAAGAAGCGACTAATGCGATCGGGTGATCAGACTCACTGACTTGGTTGACACATGTCATCGTATCCCATTTGCGTAGATCGATGCTCATGCTGTTGATCACTGGATTGTCTGGTCCAGACTTGATTGTTTACAGACCACCGCCATATAGCTGGAATATTGCTGAGTGTGCCGTAAAACTAAACTCACTCATTTCACCTCCAGGCTACCGCACCACCCCTTGTACCCAGATAGTATGGGATGTTGTTTAGAATAGCAATCACTGGTTTGTCTAGCCCAGATATTTACAAGCAGAGATGGAAGCCATCAAGCACAACAGGCTACACATTGAATTTCCCCCCTTATACAAAGTCACTTGTTCAGCATTTTGTTTATGGAGAGCTGAGCGTGACATTTGACGTAGGAAATTTGAAAACAATTTTTTATTGGCAATATAATTTATTGGTACTAATAATTTAAGTGTTGTTTGCCAATTCCTCAGAAACATTTTCTTCTTATTTTTGGCATGTATGAGCTGGCTGTTCAAACATTTGGACATATTCCGATTCACGTTGCATATAAACTGACTTGTGATCCACCTTGTACTTCCAGACATCACAGCCCTGCCTGTCGTGGAGTGTATGCTGAGATTCTCCAGGTCCCTCAACAAGCGTCTGTCAAATCTAGCCCTGGTCTTCCTTCAGGTACTGGAACCTTATGGTTGATAAAGCATTCGCTCGTCATTCAATTCCCCATATGGGTACAATGTATGAAGCCTATTTCTGGTGTCCCCCACCATGATATTGCTGGAATATTGCTGAAAGCTGCATAAAGTGAAGACACTTACTCACTGGATTTTGGATAGGGTGTCTGATTGGTTAGCCAAATGCTATGCTTTCATCGTACCAAAAGACATTAGAGATGATGTTACCCTGTTGGCAGTCACCCTGAAGGGGGGAATAAAACATGGACTACTCAGCTTCAGAGTCTGTATATTTTCTCCGAAGTGGTACATCTATGTTAAACTATGGCACAACATAAACCCCACTACTACAAGCAGCCAAGATCCATGTAGTCTGTCGTACAGACCCTGAAGCAAATATATCCAAGAAAGCCCACGCAAGTCTAGAAAATGTGGCAAATCTAGATTTCGTCAGCTTCTGAAAACTAGAATATTGCTGAGTGCAGCATTAAACAACATCCAACCAACAAGCAGCCAAACACACCTGCATGAACACATGCTATATGAGTGTAGTTATCGTGAGTGCGACATTAAACCTCATTTCTTAGGACTGCCAGTTTGCTCAAACATCAGTGTTCAATTGTGTTATTTAACAAGTACACTTTTGTCAAATTGCACCTTTGTTTTTTTTGAAGGACTATTGTACCAGGTCCCAAGTCGAGGAAGCCCAAGAAGTTCAGCAGCAACAGCAACAGCAACCACCTCACCCACTCAGTGAGCAGGTCTCCTGAGCCTTGTCATGTGTAATCTACTCTGATCCTTATCCAGCATGCTGTCCAAGAGACGAGTGGTGGAGCTGCAGGAAGACTTGCCCCAACCCTACATGTATTTCAGAGGTGGGGACTTGTGAGATGCTTTGCAATGGTTTGTGGTGACACATGGCGACCAAAGCACATGACGGCTTGTGCAAATGTCACAGCTAGGCCACATGGTTACTGGAGCAAGTGATGACTGGGTCACACAGTGACTTCAGCAAGTAATGAGTGGCCCATATAGTGACTTCAGCAAGTAATGAGTGGCCCATATAGTGACTTCAGCAAGTAATGAGTGGCCCATATAGTGACTTCAGCAAGTAATGAGTGGCCCATACAGTGACTTCAGCAAGTAATGAGTGGCCCATATAGTGACTTCAGCAAGTAATGAGTGGCCCATATAGTGACTTCAGCAAGTAATGAGTGGCCCATATAGTGACTTCAGCAAGTAATGAGTGGCCCATATAGTGACTTCAGCAAGTAATGAGTGGCCCATATAGTGACTTCAGCAAGTAATGAGTGGCCCATATAGTGACTTCAGCAAGTAATGAGTGGCCCATATGGTGACAATTGATGACGAGGCTACAGTGATATTTACCAACAATGATCAAATGATGAGTCGGCGTAATGGTAACAAGAAGCAATGGATGACTCAGCCACAAAGTGACAACAACAAATGGGGGATTTTAACCAACAATGAGTCGGCCTCATGGTAAGAGGCGCAAGTGATGCATATTGTGACTGGTGTACTGAATAACATTAGCACACATGAAAAGGCAACATAAAGATGTTGGGCTTGTCAAGAATACTGATCCTGAATGAAGAGACAAAATAAAACTTCAACAATAATGTTCTGTGTTGCAATGCTTCTTTATGGGCGGATGCAGGAATTTTGAGAGGGGGGAGGTTCAGGGGGTTCGAACCCCCTGAGCCCCTCATTGGCTCCGCCAGTGCAAAAAACAAAATCTTCAATGTGATCTTAAGTCATGGTGTGGGGGGGTCCTGCGACCCCCTTAACCACCGCCACCCCCCAAGATCCGCCAATGCTTTTTTTGCAGACAAGGGGTGGTGGGGTAGCCTAGTGGTTAAAGCGTTTGCTCATCACGCCAAAGCCTTGAGTTCAATTCCCCACATGGGTACAATTTGTGAAGCCCATTTCTGGTGTCCTCTGCCTTCATATTGCTGGAATATTGCTAAAAGCAGCGTAAATCACACTCTCTCACTCTTGAAGACATTGGGGACTGAGCTGAAGAACTGACCTGTGGTAGCCCGTACTTACAGGCAGCACCTCCATAGTTCAGTGGATAGCATGGAAGGTCAGGGGTTAGATCCCTGTCACATGAAAATACATTAAAAGATGGTACTTGTTTCGCTTGTTTCGCTCACAGTCCACACACTTTGTCCCTAGTGGGGGATCTATGTTTTCTTCTGGAATGGTATCTCAATGGGGTAACACTAGACTAACATCTAGTCTCTCAAATGAACATATATTACAGAAAAACCAATTCCTAAATTATATTCATGAAATATGATAAAAATGATCCAAGGGTATTTCTTCATTTTAAGAAGGAGTCCTAATCTAGACTTGCATGGGCTATATTGGGTATATTTGCTTCAGGGTCTGTATGAAAGACAAGGGTAAGCCTATAGAATGGACGCCTATAGAAGTGTCTGACTTTGGATCAGAAGGTCTGTGGTTCGAATCCCAGCACAGAACACAGAATTTTTATGGCCGCTAGACGTACAAACATTCCGACACAGATACAGACAGACGGAGAGACACACATTGCTGTGAAAGTGCAATGATCTGAAATCGGATAGTAATTAAACACCATCTCACTGTAGACACACAAGCAACAAAATTTCGAAGGAAAGACATAATAATGTAATACTTGTACAGGTAATTTATAATTTTATTAAAATATGCAGATACAGTACATATGAGTTAAGTGTCAGTCACCAGCAAGGTGTATGTACATGCCTATTAAGAAAACAATGTATACTTTTAGCTTGAAACAGTTTGGTCAATCTAGTTTCACTCCCTATAACAATCTGAAGGCTAATGCTTCTACCTATCAGTCAACTACAACAAGCTGTCTGGTGTATACCTCAACTGGACCTATGTAGGGAATACAATTTACTATAATAAAACACCAATATTAATTATTATCATTGCGTAGAAGTAAAATAAACTCAAACTTGTGAAGCTAAATTATTAACATGAATCCTAACATACTTCTTGCACTTTGATGATTAATCGGCTACCAGCCATATTGTTGAGTGTCAGGTCACCCTAACCCTATCGCTAACCCTAAACTTTACCTTACCCTAACCCTAACCAAAAGTAAACTCGCGTGCTTTCAAAGATTGCGGAAGGTATTGGGTATTCTGTAGTCTTACCTCATTTACATACACTTGATATAAGCTGAGGCCAAGTGTATGTGTGTGATATTAATTTTGACTTTTATCATTTAATCCACAACAAAACATTGGTTAATTTAATATCATTATTTCTCTACCTGGATTGAAACATTTTTCTGACTTTGGCATATACTACTCAAAAACACTTTAACAATTTTTGAGTAGTATATGATATTTAACAATGTGTTGACCATGACTTGGTATTCATAGAGAGAGGGATTTTTGGAGCAAATCTCTGCAAATTATTGTCACAGGAGCCTCATTAAAAAGTCCCCACCCCACTCCACCCTTTAAACTTTTGTAATTGATTTTTAAATAAAAAGAAATGAGGACAGCAATTTTGAAAAACAACAACAAACAAATCAACTTTTTGTGGCCTTGTGTGGACTTTATTGTCCTGAGTAATGATGTACATGTATTTCCAGGTGAAATCTTCACTTGACGTGGAGAATGATTAAATAGCCATTGTCCAGTGTGTCTTCGCTCATTTGATAGTCCTGGATCACTGTTCATTATCCGTTTCTTACCCTGTCAATCCTTTTTCTGGAAAAAAGACATTACATGAAATTTACATCATTGTCATGTGAGTTTGATGCTGTGTAAGCAGGTAATTTTACTCGGGGCGAAACAGTACGCTCTTACCACGGTTCCATACTATTGCCGTACAAGGCCTTCGGTTTGGTATATGAGAATTTACTTCCGGGAAAATAGCGGCAATCTAGCGAAGAAATGCATAGATTTTGACAAAAATGATTCGATTTCTAGACATTTTAGAAACGGTTTTAAAAGGTTAATAAAATTGACGGTACGAAAACCGGAAATACCGAATTTTCGGATTGCATTACAGTATACCGAACCGAAGGCAAAATACCACGGTATACCGTTTCACTCCTACATTTTCCCGAAGTTGATCTCTGACCAGTTGACCAATTCTCTTTGCTTATTGCTTAATTCTGTAAAATGCATACTGCTAAACAGTGTATGAAATAACCGCAAAACCATTTCCACTGCCATGGGAAACCATTGTAAAAGCCCAGTCTATTGTACAAATTCTACTCGAGCAAAGACTAGTCAATTGTTCACCTGAAACAATTCAGAACATGTTGACGCCAAATTGGGAATGGCATCGGACATAATGTTTGTCAATAATTTCAACTTTCTTCCAAATGTTTACCATTAAACTTTTAAAAAGCTTTACTGAGGCGTTGACTGTTGTAACCCTGATACAACAACTGAGCTAGGGTCGTATCTTGGTACAAGTATGCTCGATTGTACCTCAAAAAGTGAAGTGTAAACACCAGGGGAAGGTGAGTTATGTTTACGCTGCATTTAGCACTCTCCCAGCAATATCACGGCGGGGACACCAGAAATGGGCTTCACACATTGTACCCATGTGGGGAATCGAACCCAGGTCTTCAGAGTGACGAGCGAACGCTTTAACCACTTGGCTACCCCACCGCCCCTCCAGGGAAAGGGCAAGTTGAAATCATCCCCTTTGTCATGCATCCTAGTGGAGAGTTTGAATGATATTTGATCATCGAATGTCTGATGCTTAAGTTAAACTTTGGTGTACAAATATACCATAATACATTCACGGGTGTTATGTAATAATATTCAGTGGCTATAGACAGTTTCTCTCTGATTTAACTGAACAAACATCACGAGTTTCTTCTTACGTCTCACAAAACGGTGGTAAAAATCCTGAGATACACTGGCACCGGTCTGGGTACAAACACCGGCCTCCATTTTGACATGGTCGGGAGCAGATCGCTGTAACATTAAGGTTGACATCAGAACATGTGAACATTTCAGTTACTGACGTGAACACGTCATGTGTATGATATCTCAGTTAATTGCATCTTTACTATGTAATGTAACTCTTAGAGACTATGTAGGAATACAATATTTGAGTGAACCCTCCAGTTCATTACACAGTGCAAAAGAAATACGAACAAGTTTGCCTTTAAAATTCCACACAGTACTGGAAACCATTCTGGGTACATAGTCAACAGTAAACTGATAAAGTAGGCATTGCGTCCACAGTGTGTGGAGCCTTAAAGTAGTTCTGTTAGATGTCCTCATTTGCATACTTATTGGATCGGTTCGAACATTGCATCAATGCATGGAGCCTTAAAGTCGTTCCTGCAAGATGTCCTCATTTGCATATTTATTGGATCGGTTCGAACATTGCATCAATGCATGGAGCCTTAAAGTCGTTCCTGCAAGATGTCCTCATTTGCATATTTATTGGATCGGTTCGAACATTGCATCTATGCATGGGGCCTTAAAGTCGTTCCTGCAAGATGTCCTCATTTGCATATTTTTTTGATCGGTTCATTGGATCCATGTGTGGAGCCTTAAAGTAGTTCCTGCCATATGTCCCCATTTGCATATTTATTGGATCGGTTCATTGCATCGATGTGTGGAGCTTAAGAGCAGTTTCTGTTAGATGTCCCCATTTGCATATTTATTGGATTTGTTCATTGCATCAATGAAACTATCACGAGTGAGTGAGTGAGTTTAGTTTTACGCCGGACTCAGCAATATCCCAGCTATATGGAGGCGGTCTGTAAATAATCGAGTCTGGACCAGACAATCCAGTGGTCAACATCATGAGCATCGATCGGAACGAAACTATGAATATGTATGATACAGAAACATTTTAATTCTACATCTCAGTGGAAATGCTTATCATTAATAACAACGATCTACGAGCTATTCTCTCTCAGGATATCCCAGCTGGGTGATCTGAGTGTAGATTGTTACCTCTCTGGCATCTTGTTCCCTCGTAACCCGGTGGACAGCCACACCTGTAGGGAGCCGCACAGGAGCCGCCATTCAAGCAGGGCAGAATGCAGATTGCTGGGGAGACAAGCGGTTACTGACAGTAGTGTTGGGAACTGGTTAAAATCTCATAATTGATGATTGGTTCATTACAACCGATCAATTATCGAAAATAATTGGTTAGCGTCATTTATGAAATTTGTTAATGCACATAAACATAAGGATTTTTTTTCACATCTTTAAAGGATGACTAGTATGTTAGGAACATAAATATCTTGGAGCTTTTAAGATAAATTCAATCATGAATTGGAACGAGATTGCAGTGCTTACAAAATGTAATAGACAAAACCAACCATGTGAAAAATATTGCTAATGAAAACAAGTGTTCCAAAATTGGCTGTGTTCGATTATGAGAAATTATGATCGATTGCTTGGTCGTTTAGTCACTACGACCAATCTTCGATTATTTCAATTAATCGGACCAGCACTAATTGACAGGTAATGTTTTCAGTCAGTGCTTATCTCATCAAGTCAAAACCAAACGCTGTGGAAATCCACAAACTGGATGGTACCATATTAATGTTGAAGAAAAGCTCAATCTGAAATCCAGAAGAACTGGTATACAGTGTGAAGCCATTCAAGGGTGAGTATTTTACGGTGTGGTATACACTTCTTGGTGAAGGAACGTAGTGTATGCATGAAGAAGAATCTATGATTAACCCAACATTAGCAGATCAGGACAGTGAAGGGAGGCAGCTCTACAGATAAATCTACATGTGTGTAGAGTCAAGAGTGTTCTCAACAGGCAGTGATATAACCATACTATAAAATAATATCACAATCACCTCGCAATGATCTTACAAGTCCAACCAAGACGATGCACATAATGAAAAAATGGGGACACAATCATTTCAAAAAGGTAGTGTCCTTGACCTCTTGACCTGAATTTGGCATGGTGACAATGACGGACACGGTGCAAAAACTACTTAGCTCTACCCAGAGAATGCCTGCAGCTGAGAATGCACAAACACCTCAGCCATGAACACAGCAAACCTTGCTACTGATATATATATATATATATATATATATATGAGAGCCAATGGACATACCTGTCTGACATCGGATGCCGCCCCATCCTGACATGCATTTGCACTTGTTGAGGCCTACGCATTGTCCGCCGTTAAGACATTCAAACTTGCACTGAGCTACAATAAAGTGAAAGACAATCAAACCATGCAGATTTTTAGTGAGTCGGGATTTTTTAGCAATATACCAGCAATATGGCGACAGGGAGTGAGTGAGTTTAGCTTTACGCTGCACTCAGCAATATTCCAGCTATATGGCGGCGGTCTGTAAAAATCGAGTCTGGACCAGACAATCCAGTGATCAACAACATGAGCATCGATCTGCGCAACTGGGAACCGATGACATGTGTCAACCAAGTCAGCGTGCCTGACCACCCGATCCCGTTACGACAAACATGGGTTACTGAAGGCCAATATTCTAACCCAGACCTTCACGGGTCTATGGCGGCAGGGTACCTCTGAAATGGACTTCACACTATTCCCTGTTTCTAACATCCAACCTCAACAAGCAAAATAGCTGGTGGGTGAAAGACATTGAGTAAAAAATATGATGTTGACCGAGATCTTGAAATAAATGAAGACAAAGAAAGATCAAGTTGATTTGGGTTTGTGACGGTATTACAGTGAGTGAGTGAGTGAGTTTAGTGTTACTCCGCTTTAAACAATATTCCAGCAATATCACGACGGGGGACACCAGAAATGGACTTCACACATTGTACGCATGTGAGAAAGGGAAACCGGGTCTTCGGCGTGACGAGTGAACGCTTTAACCACTAGGCTACCCCACCGCCCCTGACTAAAACCGACCGAAATGGTTGTCTTAGATGTTTGATCACGATTGTGTGTTCTGGCTACCCAGGAAACCACCACACAATTCCACATATGTGTGTTTTTGTTTGACTGATTGTTGTTGTTTATTAGGACAACCATACCAATCATTCTTGTCGCAGGTTTACCTGAACACCCGATCTCGCCGTCCCAATCTCCGGTCTCCCCACATGTCAACCTTGGTGGTATCCTCGCTGGGGTCAGGCCAGGCCGGCACATGAACATCACGTGGTCACCATAGAAATATGACCGACCAATGAGCATCACGTTAACCATGTCTTTGATCTTGGGACGACCGCAGTAGACTTCTGCAACAGATGACAAGAGGAGTCAAACGCCATCTTTAGGACATTGCGTCAAAGTAGGACCAAGAAAAGTTGGGCCGAGAAATTTATGGTCAAGAATTGTAGGGCCAAGAGAAGTTGGGCAAAGGAAAGTTGGGCCAAGGAACGTTGGGCCTAGACAATAGGGTTAATAACAGTTAGGACAAGACAAGTAGGACCAAGAGAAGTTAGGCCAACAAATTTACTTTCAAGAAATGTAGGGCCAAGAGAAGTTGGACAAAGGAAATAGGACAAAGAAAAGTTGCGCCAAGAAAAATAGGGCCTGGGTGAGCGGTATTGGGCGTGGTCGGGTCGTGGTAAACGTTGCTAACGTGTGATTTGTTTGTAATGTCAGGTTGTTATGTCAATCAATGCGTGCATCAATAACATATAGCTATGGTCCTGATAACTGAGTTGTTAGCTAATAGTCTTATCGAGACCCTACTTTTAGGCTATCCCTTCATTTAGGAAGAGACAATACAAGGACCAGATATATGTCTGATAATGTTAGTTTTACGATTGGCGATTGTGACTGAGTGATTGAGTTTGGTTTAACTCCCGTCTGAATTATATTTCAACTGTATCAGAGCGTGTCAGTTTTATATGGGAGGGACATCCGAAGTCATGCAGGTTTTAAGGGTTCGTCACTAAACACTCGAGCACCCTAATTTATTCTGGCACGCCTGCATAATATAACAGTGTTGTAAAAATACATTCAGCATTATAAGAAATTATTTCTGATCATCGAATGGTGACGTCGGGTATTGTGTCAGTAAGGTACTCACTTGCACAGTGTCCATCTGGCCTTGACCACATTCCTCCCTCCAGACACACGGCCGTCATCTCACCACGGGGCTGGTAACCCGCCTCACATTCAATGGTGGTACTGTCCCCGATCAGGTACCCCGATCGGATCTCGGCCGTGTTGGGTAGATCCACTCTGGGCTGACAAAAGTCTGCAACACCTGTGGAAAAGTACACCTGGGAGTCACTAAACAGAAGTCGGCAACACCTGAAGAAAGGTACAGCTCGGAGTTACTAAACATTAGTCCGCAACACCCGAGGAAAGGTACAGCTGGGAGTCACTAAACAGAAGTCCGAAACAACTGAGGATCGAAAGGTACAGCTGGGAGTCACTAAACAGAAGTCCGAAACAACTGAGGATC
>VKKT01002041.1:82659-95882 GCA_008038995.1 Haliotis laevigata | reverse complement strand
AGTCACTAAACAGAAGTCCGAAACAACTGAGGATCGAAAGGTACAGCTGGAAGTCACTAAACAGAAGTCCGAAACAACTGAGGATCGAAAGGTACAGGTGAGTCACTAAACAGAAGTCCGAAACAACTGAGGATCGAAAGGTACAGGTGAGTCACTAAACAGAAGTCCCAGCACCTGAGGAAAAGTGCACTTGAGGGTCACTTGAGGGGTTCGAGACTAGTTAGTTCCACAAAACCATATAAATCAGGATTGAGACGTTTTTGAAAGCAAATGCAAAAACGTATTCGACAGAAGTCCTTAAAAAAGTATACGTTATTAAAAGAACACTACAGATGACATGCGTAATGTGTAATTGATCTTACCTGACCTTTTTTTGAATCTGACGGAGCGGATTTTGTAGTGAAAACATTATGGTTTCAGAACACTAGTGCTGTGGCAAATCGTGAACATTATTTAAAACTGGTTTTACGGCCAGGTTGTTCAAATCAAATTCAAAAGTCCACAATGGGTATTTCTTATCTGATTCGACACACATGACCTTGAAAGGTCAGTTGCGATTACTCACGGCGGCACTCTCCGGACGGCACTGACCACGCCCCTCCCTCCTGACACACGGACTCCATCTCTCCCTCTGCTTCATATCCTGGAAGACATTCCACCACCAGGGAGTCCCCCTCTTCGTAGCCGGAGGAGATGGGGCGGGAGTTGTCCACGTCAACAGCGAGGTCACACAGGTTGGTGAACGCTGAAAGTTGAGATATGCAACGTTGCATAAAAAGGGCTGGACTCGGGAGCTGTGTGATATCAAACAGCAGATGCATAAACGACACACTCGGCAATATTCAGCTGTATGACGGAGCATGAACCAGGCAAACAGGTGACTGGCACCATCAGCATCGATCTACGTAGTGGGACTACATACTGGAGGTAGGATCATTATCCACCAATATTGTAAATGAATAGACATAGCTTGTTTGCTTTCAAACGCTTCACTCTGCATTATTCTAGCTGTGTGATGTTGGTCTAATCTTTGAGGGGGTTTTAGAAGTGGAATACATAAGGAAAGCAATATTTATGGATGTCAACTTCTTAATTTGAATAACACGACGTTTCGGAGTGTATGCTTGCTCCTTCATCACCGGTTGAAACTTCATCGGAAACATCGCGTTATTCACAATAAAGAAGTCACATCCATAAATCTTGTTTTTCTGATGTTGGTCTGTTAATAATCTACCCAGGACGAGAACAAACTATTTCTTGACTGACTGACTGAGTATGATTTTACGCCGCTTTTTAGCAATATTCCAGGAATATCACGACGGGGGACACAGAAATGGGCTTCACACATTGTACCCATGTGGGGAATCGAACCCGGGTCTGCGGCGTGACGAGCGAACGCTGTAATCGCTAGGCTACCTCACCGCACCTATTTGTTGACAGCAGGAACAACGACCTGGTGGGACACGATGTCACACTCACAAAGCCTGTCTACTCCGGAATCTGTAATATTTCCACATACAAACCCATGACTGACATAATGGACAAGGCCCTTATTCTCGAATCGTTTGTAGCCCAAAGAATTTGCAACTTTGATCGTGGCCAATGTGTTAAGAATGGGCTTAAGAAGTTCGTAGGGCTACGAGCGTTTCGAGAATAGCTAGCCAATACCCCACGCCGTCGGGTTAAATGACATGACATCCCACTAAATACGCCACGTGGCCGGTCAGTTCAAAGGATATACTTCATGCCTTTCATGGGCGGATCCAGGAATTTTGAAAAGGGGTGGGGGTTGGGGGGATGTGTGTGTGTTGTTCCCTGAACCCCCCATTGGCTCCGCCAACGCAAAAAAATAAAATCTTCAATGTGGTCTTAAGTCATTTTCAAGTGTGTGTGTGTGTGTTTGGGGTAGGGTGGGGGGTGTTCGAACCCCCCGAAACACACACACCCTCTGGATCCGCCAATGCCTTTAACGGATATATAAGACTAGATTAGATAACAAATGAACAATACTGGAAGTAAACTAATCTTTCGAAGGCATATATCACTCAGTCTCAGAAATATAGAGGACATTATATGAATAATCAGTTGCTGAAAATGACAAGCAAATGTAAGTTATTTTGTCTGGACCCGCAGGGTTAGAGTTGGTCTTCAGCAACCCATGCTTGCCGTAAGAGGCCATTAACGGGATCGGGTGATCAGGCTAACTGACATTGTTGAGACATATCATCGTATCCAAATTGCATAGATCAATGCTCGTGTTGTTGGTCACTGGATTGTTTGGTCCAGACTCGACTATTTACAGACCGCCGCCATATAGCTTGAACAATGGGATGTTAACAAAACAACCAAAATATTTTGTCTGACCTATACTGCAGGCAGGTAGTTCTCCGCTCCAGCGGCCTGAGACGAGACAAGTCATTGTGGACTCCCCGCTGAGGGAGAACCCATCTCCACAGGAGAACTGTATGGTGTTGTTGTAGTGTGTGCCGCTCACTGGGTCTCCGGATACCACCACGACGTTGGCCGGCACTGAGATCGGTCCACAGTCCACAGCTGGGAACAGAACAAGGACTGTCAATACGGACTATCCTCAAGCGGAAAAGTCTAGGAAGAAAATATACCCCTGTTCTCCTCTTGCTTACTATGGATAAACGGATAGATGAACAATTTGTCCTTTATTATATACACTGCTACAAACATTACGATGAATAAATCTAATTACGTCCTATTTCGTAGCATGCATTATTATTGAAGAAATTCGTCTGTCACGTTAATGCTAGGCAGTTAGATTATTATGGGTGTATTGTGTGGTTAGTTTCGACATTTGTGTGATCAGATTATATAACTCTTACAATTTGCGAGATATTGTGTTTTATATTTTAATCTTTGTTCATAGTCTGTCCTGAAAGTTTAAAAAACCCAGACAGGAATGAAAGTAATTTTCAGGGCACATCCAGGTGAAAAGTAAGAGAGATGATAAAACTTTATGGGTGATCAACTTCTTTAGTTTGACCATGGCGACGTTTCGGTATAGATTCTTATACCGTTTTCAAGCTGTTTACATTGTCAAACTAAGGAAGTTTATCATTGATAAAGCTTTGTCATCTCTGTTTCATGCTTGAAAACGGTACAAAAATCTATACCGAACGTCGCCATTGTCAAACTAAAGATGTTGATCATCCATAAAGGTTTGTCATCTCTATACCACCAATTTCTAGAATGCCACTCAAACAAATCATTCATGTAAGAATGTCCATCTCACGTCACCTTGAATCTTGCTAGGTGGATACAACCTAACTCGGGATGCATAAACATATACTCCATATCACAATGCTACAACATTACTTTTGATATCACTTACGTGTACACGTCTGCCCTTCGCCACTCCAGGTCCCATCCTCCTGACAAGTGATCTCTTCTTGACCACTCAGAATCTCTCCCACTTCGCAATAGTACCGCACGAATCCACCATAACTGAAGTCCGACCCAACAAACAACGCGCCAGTTGACGGGATCCCACAGTTCACCTTAACGCATATCTGCCCCGTGGTGCTCCAACTACCATCTGCTTGACAGACACCTTCCGATTCCCCGATGAGCGTAAACCCAGTCTGACAGTAAAACCTCAACGTAGCCCCAAACGTGAATTCGCTTTCGTCATACAGCACGTCTGTCTGGGGTCTTCCACAGTCAACAATATGGCAATATGCCGCTGTTCCTGACCACGCTCCATTTGCTTCACAACGCAGATCAGCGTCTCCTTCCATATTGAACCCTTCCGGACACATGTACCGTATTCGACCACCAAACAGAAAGTCTGACCCACTGAATTCAGCTGTCCTGGGTGGCTCTCCACAACTGACCCGTTGACACTGAGGAGCAAGACCACTCCACGCTCCAGTGATGAGGCAAGTTATTACAGCACTGCCTGTCATATAGTATCCCTCAGGACAAGAGTACGTCACTGATCCCTCATACGTAAAGTCAGATCCTGTGTACAGCGCTCCTGATGGTGGCTGGCCACAACTAATCCTGGAACAATTCGGTGACCCACTACTCCATTTTTTATTAGTCTGACATGTTATCTCTGCTTCACCTTCCATATTATACCCTACTGGACATTCATACACAACTCTTCCTCCAAAAGTGAAATCTGATCCAGAGAAGGCTACATCTCGCGGTGGTTCACCACAGCTTATTTTCTGACAGAAAGGTAAAGTTCCACTCCAAGACCCAGTCTCCATGCAAGTTGACTGTGCCTGGCCAACAAGTTCATGGCCAGGATCACAAAAGAAAGAGATGGTTCCTCCGTAATAGTAATCCCACCCTGTGTAACCAGTTTGAGTTGTTGGCATTCCACAGAAAACTTTGCTGCACACTGGAACCTCCTGTTCGCTCCATGTTCCGTCTTCTTGACAGACGCGCCTCAGCGCCCCAGATGATAGGCTGTAGCCGGTTATACAGGCATATTGAACCACAGAGTGTAAAGTAGTAGAGTTAAAAGTCATCGAGGCATAGTCAGCTGCTTCTGGAGGTCCACAGTCTACAGGAACACAGTCCAGCCTTGCATCACCCACCCATGTACCCATGTCACAAACAGCTCGGGGATCTCCTTGGAGGATGTACCCAGAGTTGCAAACGTATCTTGCTACTTGGATTGCACCCACATTCTCCACATTTACCGACGAGTGATCAAAGACAACAGGGGGACCACACTCTATCTTTTCACACACAGGAACAACTCCGATCCAGGATCCCAAAGCTCCACATTCTAAAACATAATTACCTTCTCTTCTATATCCAGGATAGCATTCATATGTTACTGTTTGACCAAAGTCAAAATTGTCACCAATGATTGTTGAGAACTGCACTGGGGGTGGTTCACGACAGTTGACAGGGTGACAGATTGGTGGACGGTTGGTCCAGGCACCTTCTCCGTTACACTGTCTGAGCACGTTCCCTACAACATTGTATCCAGCTTCACAGAAATATGTCACTTGGTCATTAAATAGAAACGTTCCTCCAGGGGAACCGCCAGCAAGTTTTCGGTAGCCACCATGCTGGATAATGTCTGGGGCTTCACATGAGACAAGTTCACATGTTGGGGTGTCACTGCTCCAGGTACCGTCTTCTTGGCACACCAGCATATTATCACCATCAATCTCATACCCAGGACTACACTGGAACTCCAGTGTTGACTCGTATATATACTCAGTCCCAACAACTAATCCATTCTCGATACTGTCTATGGAAGAACAGGCTACTAAGCTGCATCTTGGAGGAACGTCAGACCAACTTCTGCTCTGGAGGCACCGAAGTGATGGCGCGCCATCGATCTGGTACCCGGTGTTGCAGGTGTAGGTGACGGTGACCCCCACAGCATACTGATCAGCGTTCGAGCTTGATGTGGATATACTGTTTAATACCTCCGGTGGTGGTTCACAAACAATGATTTCACAGAAGGGTATTTCAGCACTCCATTTCCCATTTGCTTCACATGTATGTCTATTCTCCCCGACTAACTCATACCCGAAATTACATGAGTACTCTATTACATCCTCAAAGAGGTAGGAGGCTCCTGATACCATTCCATGTTCAGGTGCCCTTGGCATCCCACATGTCAATCTGTCACAGAAAGGACTGTCTGTCTCCCAGAATCCAGTTGCCAAGCAACGTCTGATTCCAGTTCCTACTAGCAGGAATCCTTCATCACAGGTATACTTAATGCTCTGTCCATATATAAACTCTCCGCCTTCAATCTGTCCATGGTTCATAGGCGCGGGAGACGGACAATGAACAGGCAGACACAAAGGGGCATCTGTGTCCCACTGTCCTGTGTTGAGACATCTTCTCTGACGTGAACCCATCAGGTCATATCCATCATCACATGTGTAAGTTAAGACTTCATCCGTGGCAACAACACTACCGTGTTCTAAGTTTCCTGGTCTTGGACATACGATCTTAGTGCATGACGGTGCTCTGCTGCTCCAGGCTTTAGTGGCTAAACATCTGATTCTGTCGCTTCCAATCATTTCATAGCCATCGTTGCAAACGTAAGATGCTTCATCGTTGTAGCTGTAGCTTTGTTTCGGGTATATCATCCTTCCATTGGGAATTGTAGACTGTGGGTTTGGGCATCGGATGAGAATGCACATTGGTGTTTGCCCTGACCATGATTTGTCTTCCTGGCATTCTCTTGTTTCTTCTCCAATTATTTCAAAGCCTTGATCACATGTGTACACAATCTCGCTCTGATAAGTGTTAACTGACTCAGATATAGTTCCATGGTCAAATGTACCAGGGTCCGGGCACGAAATTATCTGACATGTAGGGAAAGGTGAATCCCATGACCCGTCTGGTTTGCAGCGACAGGTTGAAGCAATTCCAATAAGTTCATATCCAACATCACATCTGAACCTCAACTGACTTCCAAATGTGTAAGTGCCTTCCACCGTTAAATGCTCGGTTGGTGGTGGTGCTGGGCAGGTTACAATCTCACATCGGAAGGAGGGTGATGTCCAAGAACCATCAGCCTGACATTGTACCTGGGTGTCTCCTATAGGGTCGTAGCCAATCACACACTGAAGTGACACTGTTGACCCAAACACTGTTCCGTTTTCCAGATTTGCAACAGCATTGGCAACCTGAGGAGGTTCTCCACAAGGAACTGGCTCACATGTTGGTATTTCTATTGTCCAGGCACGATCTGGTTGGCAAGAGGCAGTTGATTCCCCCGTCAGTATGTAGCCACTGTTACAGGAAAATATCACAGAATCACCGTATGTGAAGCTATCCCCGGACATGAGTCCATTCACAGGAACTTCTGGTGGTGGGCACTGGACCTTTTTGCAAGTTGGATGCAGACTGAGCCATGATAAAGTTGGTAGGCACTGATTCATACCTACACCCTCCAGCTCATAACCTTCATTGCATATATATTGAAGTATCCTACCTAAAGCATAACTGTCGCCAACCACGCGACCATTTTCCAATTCTGGTGGAGCTGGACACTCGAGCATCACACACGTTGGGTTTGTGCCTGACCATTCACCGGTTTCTAAACATGTTCGTGATGGGTTTCCACGAAGGACAAAACTGGGTTGGCAGCTGTATCTCACTGTACCGTCAAGAGTATTTGACTGTAGGATCGTTCGTCCATAATCAATATCTGGTAAATCTGGGCAGACAATTGAATGACATCTTGGAGTTGATGGCTCCCAAAGTTCATCTGCTCCACACGTTCTTTCAGATGTTCCTTTAAGTTCAAATCCTCTGTTGCATGTGTAGGATATGGTTGACCCAAACGTATACACCGAGCCGGTTATTTCTCCATTGACAAATGCACCCGGTGGCCCACATGACTTTATTCTACATACAGGAACTTCTTCCGACCATCTTCCTTGCAAGGTACACTGAATTTTACTTTCTCCATAAAGCGAGTACCCGACGTTACACTCAAAAGATGCATTTGAACCATACTCTATCCCTGTCATAATACGACGCCCATGTTCGAAAGCATAAGCTGACAGATCATCGCAAGTAATCCTATCACACGTAGGTTCTGTTAAGCTCCAGCTTCCGCTCTCCTGACATGAGCGTTCCTTGGACCCATTGAGAAAATATCCTTCAAAGCATTCATACGTTGCTTTTAGACCATTCGGCGACACAGTCACTCTTCCTGAAGTCAGTGGTGATGGTGTTGGGCAGACAATCTTAACACAAATCGGGTCGTCCCCACTCCACTGACCACTGGCGAGACACGTTCTTTGGGAAGGTCCTTCCAGACGGAATCCTCTCTTACATGTGAAGTCGATGACCGTGTTGAATTCACGTTGAAAGCTTGATGCACGTCCATGTGCCAGTTTTGGTCTTGGACATTCAACAACTTCACAAATCGGAATGGATGCATCCCATTCCCCATTGGCCCCACATGACCTGTTTTGTGATCCAACAAGGTTATAGCCCTCATCACATACGTAAGATATCACAGCCCCATACGTGAAGTTATTCCCTAGCATGCGTCCGTTTGATGTGATATCTCCAGGCTTGTTACATTGAACAGGTTCACACACCGGGGCTTCGCCAGTCCATACTTTGGTAGCAGAACAAGTTCTTATAGCTTCGCCAACTACTGTGTAGCCTGCAATGCATGAGTAGGAAACGACTGTCTGATACACTGTCTCTGTGGTGTTCAGGACTCCATATGCGATACCTGTGAGTTCTGTACAGTGAACAGCATTGCAGGTAGGTTCGGATCCTTCCCATGAAAGATCGGCCTGACATCTTCTCACCTCTAAACCATCAAGTTGGTAACCAGGGTCACACGAATATCTGACTATGGACCAAAGTTTAAGATCTTTGTAATGGAGAGCCCCATTCTTTACATTCCGAGGAGGTCTACATTTAAGAGGGCTGCAGATGGGTGCTTGATCTGTCCAAGTTTTATCCACCTGACATGTTCGTACTGTTTCCCCCACCAATTCATATCCTTCGTCACAGGAATATTCAACCTTACTTGTATATGTCACGCCCAAGACGTTCACGTTTCCATCTTCAATATCCTCTGGCTGAGGACATTCAACAGTCTGACAAGATGGGGCGTCTGCTGACCAACGTCCATTGCTATTACACGTCAATTCAGCCTCTCCTAACAGATCAAACCCATCATTGCAAAAATACGTCACCGTCTTTCCATAAGTGCTCCTTCCAACCAACCGGAAGTAACCATTGTCGATGTCTACAGGAGGTGAGCATTCTTTAGGTTCACACACGGGATATGCATCAGACCATGTGCTATCTGCCTGGCACGTCATCTCAGTGACGCCATTGATAGTATACCCTTCATCACACTGAAACGTTGCTACACTTCCATATGTAATGGACGCAGCTCTAACTCGGCCGTTTTCTAACTTGGCAGGCTTCCCACATACATGGGGCTTACAGACGGGATCTCTTCCGCTCCAAGAGGAATTGGTCAAACAAAGGCGTCTCTTGTTTCCTTTAAGTTTATATCCACTGTCACATTCGTAGTTAACAGCGCTGTTTAAATAGAAATCATCCCCAACGAATTCGCCATTTTTAATTTCATTGGGTTCGCCACAGTTGACCGGGTCGCAAGTCACATCCCCAGTCCACTGTCCATTCTCCAAGCATTCAATGGTATCGTCTTCACTATGCTGGTAGCCCTCATCACAAAGATATTCTATCAGTGACAGAAAATCAAAAGTGTCGCCATAATGCTTCGCATGCGCCACAATAGGTGGATCAGGGCAGATGACAATTTCACACACAGGTACACTTGCATCCCAGTTCCCCGATGGCTGACAGCTGATCGTCTGCTTTGAATCTGCAGCAAATACGTATCCAAAGTTACATTCGTAGTTGATGAGAGATCCAACCAACGACTGTTCCGGAGTTGACGAGGGTCCACCGTTGTCTATTTCAGGGGGAGTGCCGCAGTATACTGGGTCGCATGAAGGGACGCTCTTGTCCCAGGTACCGTCGGACTGGCAGACGACAGCATTGTGAGATGTCAGGAGGCGATTGCCGGGAGTACATTCAAACTCCACCACTGTTTTAGGTCGGTAGGTGTCTGACGGGTTGGAGATGCGGGTATTCTCAGAGATCGGTGGGAGTTCGCAGGTGATTTCTGAAATACAAATTATGTAATAATAGCTAATATATGGGTCATAACTTTTTATATCACATTGTTTGTAGATACAATTTATTTTAAGATATTTTCCTGAGAAAAGTAGCTGGTAGTATAAAAGTAGTCCATAGTTTAACATTACAACTACCTGCCTTTAGAGTGTAGGTGTGTTGTGGAAGGAAGGACGATATATTCGTTCTTTCTTCGGCTTTTAAACTACAATGGGATACAGTACTCTTGAGCATAATTAAACTGAAGTTCAATTGTGGCGTGTTAATCTCCCGTTATTCCATCACTGTCACCAATTTCACCAACATCATTCACCACCACCCAAGGTCTATGACAGGACATAATTCCAATCCTAAGGTCAGGGCTTCTTTCTCAAAGGCATCACTCCCACCAAGTTCCTTGCCAGGGCATCATTCCCAGCCAAGGTCCTCGTCAGGGCATCATACCAAAACCCCGAGGCCTATTTCAGGGCATCGTTCCCACCCAAGGCCCAAGTCAGGGAATCATTCCCACCCAGGTCCCCTGTCAGGGCATCGTTCCCACCCAAGGCCCAAGTCAGGGCATCATTCCCACCCAGGTCCCCTGTCAGTGCCTCGTTCCCACACAAGGTTCATGGAAGGGCATCATTCCAAACAAAGTGCCTTGTCAGAGCATCGTTCTTATCTCCAAAGTTTACAACAGGCTTATTCCCACCCCCCAAGGGCTATGCGAGTTCATCGTTACCCATCCCTAATGATTGCAACCAGTCTTCGTTTCCCTTGTCTACCTGCTCTGTGACGTACCTTTACACACCGGGGCGTCATTCTCCCATTCACCGTATTCGTTACAGTATCTCGTCTTAGGACCCTCGAGCTCGAAACCTCTTTGACACTTGTAACGTATTCGGTTGTCGTAGTTGTAGTTGAAGCCTTCCACGTAGCCGTTTACGATGTTGCCAGGGTAACCACAGGAAACCTCTATAAAACAATCATACATGCTTAAATACACATTGTTGTATTGTTTTCTATTTCTTGTTTAGCGTCGTAAACAAGGGGTTGCTGCTTCAAACAAGGGCTTGCTGCTTCAAACAAGGGCTTGCAGTGTCAAACAAGTACAGTCAAGCCAGTGTATGTAGCGTCCAACATGTTGTTTTGTGTGAAAAAGGTGGTTGTAGTATCAAACATGTGGTCGACAATATGAACACTGATCAACACAGCTAGGTCAACTTAACCACTTGAACCTGGCTCGTGGGCTGTAAAGATGAACATTGGATAGATCTTTCTAGGTTACATAAATACATCCAAACACTGCTGTGTCGAAGTTGAAGGGGCCTACGTTAGAACTTCGATATATCGGAAGATTGACACAATCCCGGTGATCATTAATTTAACCCTTACTCTGACAACTCGGAGGTTCAGTCTCCCACTCCCAAGTCCCTGTGATCATTAATTTAACCCTTACTCTGACAAGTAGTTGGTTCAGTCTCCCGCTCTCTGCGAGTCCCTGGGAGCATTAATTTAACCCTTACTCTGACAAGTAGTTGGTTCAGTCTTCCGCTCCCAACGAGTCCCTGTTATCATTAATTTAACCCTTACTCTGACAAGTAGGAGGTTCAGTCTCCCACTCCCCACGAATCCCTGGGATCATTAATTTAACCCTTACTCTGACAAGTAGTTGGTTTAGTCCCCCGCTCCCTGCGAGTCCCTGGGAGCATTAATTTAACCCTTACACTGACAAGTAGTGGGTTCAGTCTTCCGCTCCCAACGAGTCCCTGTGATCATTAATTTAACCCTTACTCTGACAAGTAGGAGGTTCAGTCTCCCACTTCCCACGAATCCCTGGGAGCATTAATTTAACCCTTACTCTGACAAGTAGTTGGTTTAGTCCCCCGCTCCCTGCGAATCCCTGTGATCATTAATTTAACCCTTACTCTGACAAGTAGTGGGTTCAGTCTCCCACTTCCCACGAATCCCTGTGATCATTAATTTAACCCTTACTCTGACAAGTAGTTGGTTCAGTCTCTCGCTCCCTACGAGTCCCTGTGATCATTAATTTAACCCTTACTCTGACAACTCGGAGGTTCAGTCTCCCACTCCCCACGAATCCCTGTGATCATTAATTTAACCCTTACTCTGACAAGTAGTGGGTTCAGTTTCCAACTCCCAACGAATCCCTGTGATCATTAATTTAACCCTTACTCTGACAACTCGGAGGTTCAGTCTCCCACTCCCAAGTCCCTGTGATCATTAATTTAACCCTTACTCTGACAAGTAGTGGGTTCAGTCTCCCGCTCCCCACGAGTCCCTGGGATCATTAATTTAACCCTTACTCAGACAAGTAGTTGGTTCAGTCTCCCGCTCCCCACGAGTCCCTGGGATCATTAATTTAACCCTTACTCAGACAAGTAGTTGGTTCAGTCTCCCGCTCCCCACGAGTCCCTGGGATCATTAATTTAACCCTTACTCAGACAAGTAGTTGGTTCAGGTTCCCACTCCCAACGAGTCCCTGTGATCTTTAATTTAACCCTTACTCTGACAAGTCGGAGGTTCAGTCTCCCACTCCCCAGTGACGAGACATTGCAGCAGGTTGTACCCCGCCAGCTGGAAACCCCGGATGCAGGAGTATTCAGCCTCTGACCCCGGGGTGATGGTCGTGAAGGTCACCTGCCCGTAGTCAGGCTTCATCGGTGTGGGACAATCTGAAACAATAAGTGAGTGAGTGAGTTTCGTTTTACGCCGCTTTTATAAATATTCCAGCAATATCACGACGGAGGACACAAAGAATAGGCTTAACACATTGTGCACATGTGAGGAATCGAATCCGAGCCTTCGGCGTGGCGAGCGAACGCTTTAACCTCCAGGCTACCCAACCGCCCCCTGAAACAATAAGGTTACATATGTACTCTGTATCCACCCATTTTCTCAGACTGCGCTTCAAAACATATGCCTCAGTTCTGAAAGGTTCAGAAAAAAACCCATATTTTAACAACAACACTAATTTAATAGCCAACATGACCTGTGAACGATATATTTTTCTGACAGTTTCATTATCCTTCATTTTTATCACATTTTTTCGAGAATACCTTATTTTTAATTGTCCTCTTGTTCGGGTAAACATAAGCGTCTACTATGTCAATACAGTAAGATGTGGATGGTCAGTTATATCTACCTTACATTGTATCATCATTCCCTTTACAGTACATGTATATACTTACCTGTACAAACATTGGTGGTACCATTTTCAAATACACAGTACCAATACATCATTATCCGTATGACGGTTACAGCATGGTGCGTGTTTCATTCAGAACCATCGCCGGCGAATACATATAATATTAGTATGCTGCTGTGAAGACATCGCTGTGTACAGTCATTCAAAAAGTTAAATGAGGTATTGTTCACGTGTAAAGTAAAGATTTACTGTTTTGCATACGATTTAATATTAGCATTTTATTTATCACACATGCTTACTTGCCCAACCGTTATTTGTAACGCCACAGGCACTCCACATACAGGGCGGTGAGGTAGCCTAGTGGTTAAAGCGTTGGCTTGTCATGCCGAAGATCCGGGTTCGATTCCCCACATGG
>VKKT01002041.1:65342-76066 GCA_008038995.1 Haliotis laevigata | reverse complement strand
TATGGCAAGCACATGGGTTGCTGAAGACCTATTCTACCCCGGATCTTCACGGGTCGCGAGAAAATGAAGTAAAGCGTATGAAATGTAAGCCATAAAGAAACACTGTAGTGAAGGCGGCCTAATCAATTTGAGGTGTCGTGAACAATGGACGGTGTCATGTCGTATTTTCTCAACAATGAAAAACACGGGTTTTAGCCTAATTTGACCAATCAGAATCGCAAAAATGCACATGTGCAACTAACGGAAAGTCATGATACTATGGTTAATTTTTATGGTAACATGGAGACCACCCTCCCAGGCCAGCTAGCCTAAAAACGTGTTTCTATTTATTTCTTTTCTGAAAATCCTTGTTTTCGGAGAAATATGTAATATCACACAGTTATTGTTTTAGCGGCTTTTTTACGGGGGTTTTCGTACAAAGTCAGTGTACAGTAAAAAGTCCACTATTTCCAGATATTTCCTGGAATATTGATGTTGATCTTCCAAATATGCAGATATTAAAGTAAACTAAATAGATAACATCTTAATTAAATACCATAATGCATGAGGACCAAAATTGTAGAAATGATGGTACATTACAATTTATCTTCGAGTTGTAATTATCTAAATTATATGAAATTTCAACCTTTTTTTGATATGTGAAATATTTGTTGTACAATGCTGCTATAGGAATACACCTGTGCGTTCACGTGTTGACCCATTACCTGCAATGGCTTTCCCAGTGGACAGATCGAAGCCGCTGTCACTCAGGAGGCCATCTATGTAGAGTTTCCAGGATCCTCTGTTGGCTGACCACGTGATGACGATGTGATGCCAGATGCCGTCATTGGTTGGTTCATCCGTTATGACCTTTTCCTCATTCACCGTAAAGGCGAACCTGGGGAACAAGTGAGAATAATTAATCAATCAAGAATATTTATAACGCGCCTTCCAGGCTTCATATCTTGCTCAAAGCGCACAATGTGATTAATATTTCTCCGGATGACCCAAGCTGCCAGTGAAGCGCTAGAAGATTAATAGTCACATGACCTATCCCAATGGGTACCCATTTTCTGCTGGGTGAACAGAGGCAATTTTGAACAAACGCACTTGCCCCAGTAGAGTCCACATGTACCACATGTGCTTTGTTGTGGGGCAGGACTGAAGTCCTAGAAACTCTCAGGAGTCAAGCTGCCGAACACAGTCACCCATCCAAGGACTCTCCGCGCCCAACGTTGCTTAACTTCAGCTGATTTGTGACCTGAGCTCCATGCACAGGACCACACACCACAGGCGCGTAGCAAGCCTATGTTTTCGTGTAAGCCCGATAGGTTGCAAAGCTTCAGTAGTATTAGATAGTATTGACGGCTTGCTCAAACTTTTTAGCAACAGTCATGTGTAAGCCCGGGCTTTTTTCACAATGGTAGCTACACCCCTGCACCGCCACGTCTTCTCAGAGTATTACAGAAATACGGCGTAGGACATACAATGAGTGAGTGAGTATGGTTTAACGCCGTTTTAGCAAAATTCCAACAATTCCAACAATATCAACACCAGAAATGGGTTTCACACATTGTACCCATGTGGGGAATCGAACCCGGGTCTTCAGCGTGACGAGCCAACGCTTTAACCACTATTCTACCCCACCGCCCCGTTGGACATACAAGGTACGTTTAATTGCTTTAAATGGCCGAATCGAACGCGGTAGCTTTGGATAACCTACTCAATTTCTTCATTCCATGTCATTTTACTTCGACGACATGGGTCGTTGTTCATTATCTACATCGTCGGTTTGTATGATAACGTGACGCAAGCATTCACAGACGTCCCTGATCTGACTTGGATATTGCTCGGAACCACGTTAAGTATTACCAATACGGAATTATTTGGCCTCAAATGTAGAATTGGAGGACAACACATTTTGAATTACTAGGTAAAGAAAACACAAACCATGAATTAAAGTATGACAGAAACGAAAAAGAGATAGTGATGAGCGTCGTAAAACTATATTCACACGCATGCAGTAAAAAGCAAAAAGGCAGATTCCGTCAGAAGGAGCGACCCAAAATGTAATGAAGTCACCAGACACTGACGCTACACAAGAAAGTTGCATCCAATGTAGACCCTGAAGCAAATATATCCAAGAAAGCCCACGCAAGTCTAGAAAATGTGGCAAGTCTAGATTTCCACAGCTTCAGGCATGAAGAAAGTCCCTGGGCTCCTTTTTATTTTATTTACAATTTTAAAACTTTTATTTTCTGTAAAATATGTTCATTTCAGAGACTAGCTGTTAATCTACATCCAATGTTCAGCGTTTGTTTGTTTGCAGTTTAAGGCCGCCCTCGGCAATATTACAGCTATATGACGACGATCTGTATTTAATCAAGTCTGGACCAGACAATCCAGTGATTAACATGATCATCCATCTCTTGGGATACCATGCCATGTGTGAACCAAGTTAGCCAGCCTGACCACCCGATGCCGTTTGTTCCCTCTTACCAGCATGGGTTAGTGAAGACTAATTCTAACTCGGGACTTCACGGGTCTGTGTCTAAGTAAAGACCTACCCATCATAATCAGTCAGCGTCAGAGCGTTATCTGAGCCTGGTATGGCATATGAAAAGGGCGTGCCCTGGTTGATGACGTCATCGGTCTTCATCCAGAAGGACACTGTGACGACACTTAAGTCCTGATTGATAGGCACCTGGACATGGTCAGTTCCGGCTGACGGGAAGTCCAGTTGGTAGTTCTTGTCTAATACTGAAAACAAAGTACAAGATCGTTCATACTTCTGTAAAAACTGATGCGAAAGTGTTTTCAAGCATTTGCATACACCCAGAACTCAAAAAGAAATTTTATAGATAAAATGTATGGTAAAAAAATTGGTGTCAATAAAAGGTTGAACGTCGGTTGGTTCCCAGGCAGACTGTATTGAGTGTCCGAACGATAGTTTTTAGGAAGTTTTTGAGATCCGTAACAATAATTTATCCAGTTAACATACTAAATGTTGGTCATTTTCTTTAATTTCTTTTTTTTTATTTATATATTTTTTGTACTTGAAAAACAATTTTATTGCAATTGAAAGTATAAACACAAGGCCAACTGTATAAATAAAGAGCAATATATTCATTATGACAAAATTGGTTGTTTGAGGGCAGACTTTGTTTAATGTTTTGATCGAGTGGAAATATGATATTTTATGTGCCCTTCAATTGTTACGGGCAAACGGTGGACCGTTTCTTTCTCCCCTTCACTTATGGCAGTAGTGAATGAATGTTCTTTAACACGGCAGTGAGCAATATTCAAGCTACTAGTATATCGTGCCGAACAATACAAATTGGAAGCGGATATTATTATCAACGCCCCTTGCCAATAGAGCATGATGGCAAGCTATCAATTCCAATAATTCGCAAAGATTTGAAATATTGCTTAATTACGCGACAGACATTCAACTCCCAACGTTTTGAAAAAAGTCAGAAACACAAGCTTTGATTAACACATCAGGTATGTTTAAGCTGTCGCATCCCGCTAATCCAAACTGTAAACACTTCCGGTAGATTGCCTGTGTTAATAAATATCCGATTAAAAGGAATGGCTACGAAATGAGGCTTCTGCTATATTCATGCATATATTGCCAGCACTGAATGTCCAGAAAGAAGAGTGTCCGTATTTAGGGTGTCCGGACTACCGAGGTTTGACCGTACACAGACACTCACCTGCGTCACAGTTAACGCCGGTATAGTTGGCGGGGCAGCTGCAGGTGTAGGCGTTGATCCCGTCTGTGCACGTGCCGCCGTTCTGGCAAGGGGAGGAAGCACATTCGTCAATGTTTCGCCCGCACCGCTTCCCCCGGTACCCTGCCTCGCACTCACACCTGAAAACACAAATAATGGACTTCCTACGTCCAAACTCCCAAATGCGAAATATATCCTAAATGTCAAAAAGTTTTTTTTCATATGGTATGCGAGTTACATATGTACAGTCAATCTGTGTAATCAGTCATTTCGCGTAATGACTTAATGAATCGGTCATTTGGTGAAGTGCCTGTGAGCACTAGGCAATACGTGTAATGACTGAAAATTCCAGTTATTATACGAAATGACTAAAAATCATGGTCAGGCATTACGTGAAATGACTGAAATGCTGTCAAGACCACAAAAGTTCAATGTAAAACATTTATTGACGTAATAATAAAAAAATGTTTTACAAGTTGCACATCAAGACTAAGTACAATTGTTATTGAACTATTAAAGTGTTGCACATCAAGACTAAGTACAATTGTTATTGAACTATTAAAGTGTTGCACATCAAGATTAAGTACAATTGTTATTGAACTATTAAAGTGTTGCACATCCAGATTAAGTACAATTGTTACTGAACTATTAAAGTATACTGAGTATACTGTGCCAGCTCATTCACCACAAAGTCCTACAGTCAAATCAAAAGCTAAATCATACAAAAGAAAGTAATATAGTTGAGTCGTTCATCACAAAATTTAAATCATGTATCACAGAAATCATTCAGTCGAACTGACAAATCACTTGTCAAAATCGGACTAGTTCATCTCTCAAGTCACTTGTTTTTGCATAAGGCTGCTGTGACAACGGCTGGAGCATTTGATTTTGTTTTTGAAACACTTGCCCAGCCGGATGCTATATGTACAGCCTGACGAAGTGTACATTGTGTCATTTTGTGTTTTACACATATTGCCTGATTTGCAAAATCTTCAGTCAGGCATTTTGTGTACACGAGAGCTATAAATTGTAGTCATTTCGTGTAATGACTGGAATTTTCAGTCATTACACGTATTGCCTAGTGCTCACAGGCACTTCACGAAATGACCGATTCATTTAGTCATCGACTGTACATATACATTAAGCAACTCATTAAACCCCCCATGTTATGGAGGGCAGTGGGTAGCCTAGTGGCTAAAGCGTTCGCTCGTCACACAGTAGACCCGGGTTTGATTCCCCACATGGGTACATTTCTGGTGTCCCTCGCCGTGATATTCTTAAAGTTGAAGTGGCGTAAAACCATTCGCTCACTCATTCATATATCACAAGGGTGAGTTCGATAATTAAAGTTCGACACAAAGGTGTTTGATCCTAATTGGTAAATGAAAACCAATACAAACTAATATCACGGCGACGACTTAACAGCACTTGTCCGTGCGGACCTGAATAGATTCCTGCCATTTAGATGTGTATTAGAGTAATCATTGGCAACATAATTGCGAGCACAAATATCACCTGAATCCGTTCTCCTTGTCGTGGCAAATCCCGTGCCTGCACGGGTTCTCCAGGCACTCGTCAATTTCAATCTCGCACGTCTCGCCCGTGAAGCCACCTCGACAGGTGCAGGTGTAACCGCTGACGTCATCGTTGCACGTGCCACCATTGTGACAGCGAGTGTCAGAACAATCGTTGATATTTTCCTCGCAAGTCGCACCTGACTTCGTAATTAGTGCATGATTACTTACAGGCACACATACATACACAGTGTAATGAATTGTTTTGAGGTACTCTATCGTCTACATATCCATTAGTTGACTTCGTAATTAGTGCATGATTACTTACAGGCACACATACATACACAGTGTAATGAATTGTTTTGAGGTACTCTATCGTCTACATATCCATTAGTTGGATTTGAAACCGTACTTGAAATTACGAAATATCTTTTTCTGAATTGTAGATTACACTAAAACCTCCTAGGAAAGCTATGATTATGTTCACATTGATTTTATAATGACATTTTATAATAAGATAAGGAAACATGCTTGGAACAGTGCTTGAAACATATAGCTGTTATTTCTAGGTGAACCTCCCTCCCTTCTCGTCCCAATGTAATTCTGAATGTTGGCAGTTTCATATATTTTCGAAAGTCCCCATCATAAACCCTGACCTCCCCCTGGAAACTATAATACATGTAAAGTTAATCTGTGATCACACACGCACGCACGCACGCACGCACACACTATATCATATAAATCACATACCATGATAAAATCCAACTGACTTTTAGTGTATCACCAAATCGATGAAATCCCACTATATATATTTTATTAGGTGATATTAGATCTTGTGTATCTCATGCAAGGCATACTCTCACCTTGATAAGCGGAATGACAGTGACACGTGAATCTGTTGGCACCGTCTGTGCATGTGCCGCCGTGTTGACATGGGTTGGAGGCACATTCGTCCCTGTTCACCTCGCACTTTTTACCTGGTTATTGATTAAAAAACATCAGTAATAAAAGAATTTTTTTATTTCGTATATTACAAATATTACAAACATTACAGCAATATTGAGGGGCGGTGGGGTAGCCTAATGGTTAAAGCGTTCACTCGTCACGCCGAAGACCCGGGTTCGATTCCCCACATGGTTACAATGTGTGAAGCCCATTTCTGGTGTCCCCCGAAGGGATATTGCTGGAATATTGCTAAAAGCGGCGTAAAACCAAACTCACTCACTCACTACAGCAATATTGAAACGCTAGTAAAATATCTAGCGTATCACGGCACGATTTCACAGCGACAATCGGACGTTGCGAGGTAGAATTTAGAGTTATCCGCCCCTTGTTGTTCACAGCCCTGGCAGTCATAATTGTCCAAGCACCTAGACGCATCAATTTCTAAACTTGGATGTACCCATAGAGGAACAATCCCAGGCCTATCGACCTGATTTGTGTCTTATCTTCTTGAAGATTGGATACCTAGTTGGAACTACTAAATTCCTGTTATTCTTGATTCAAGAATTGTGGACAGGCCTGTTGCACGCATTTGACCCGTGGTATTTCTTCTTTGATTGGAATTCGTGAAGATCCAATCACATATCATCGTATCCCAGCTATGTAGATCGATGTTCATTGTGTGGATCACTCGATTGTCTGGTCCAGACTCGATTATTTACAGACCGCCGCCGTATAGTGTGGTGTTAAACAAACAAAGAAATAAATAACCTTTGCTTGTACACCTAACACTGCTTGCTGCGATATGATTACATGGTAAACGCTGATCTGGTCTGGCCATACAATGATCTCATGATTCAGTTCTGTACTTACCAACTTCAGGGTTGCGTTTCAAGTTGGAAATCAGCTACAACAATAAAATCTACAGAAGATAAGTATATTTACCTGAGAAACCTTCCGGGCAGTTGCATACATAGTCTACTTGGAGGTTGACGCACGTGCCATTGTGGAGGCAAGGTTGACCTTTGCACTGGTCCACTGGTGTCTGACACACAGACCCTGAGCAGACAGAGAAAGAAACTGATTAGATCCTGATCTGATGAGTAGTTAGTTATATCTCAGTGTTTCGGCTGAACGTGAGAGTAACCACCATTGGTGAGTCAAGGAGGTGCCAAAAACAAGGATCATAAATGAAACGAGCTTGGAATTAGAACCCACGACCAGCAGATCCTGGCCTGGATTACATACCGGTTTTTCCACAGTGACCATAGCTTGTAAACAGCCGATGCTATAATATAATAACATTGGATACCCACATTAGCCTGATACCAGTTGATAAAAGATCTGCCAGGGTTATGTATTAACCCCAGTTGGTTTACTGTCATGGCCGTGTAAATAATTATAATTTATGGAAAATTAAAACATTAATGATTTATTCAAAACACAATAATTTTAAAAAGTTTTTGGCCACGCTGGAAGGTCCCGATCATCAGGACCTACAAGAGTCTGGGTGTATTATTAACATAATGTCAACATGAATATTCTAGTCTTACCGCTAAATCCTGCCGGGCATATGCATTTGAAACCGAACCCTCCTTTAACTTTGCAGGTACCGCCATTCTCACAAGGTTCTTCAAAACAAAGATTAACTTGGATCTGTCTCTGCTGATTTTGGGGGAGAGAGGCGTCGCTTTGAAGGTCCCAGTCCCCTGGAGTACAGAAACATAAAACAGACAAGAAAGTTAAAAAGAAGCTGAAACAAAAAATCTTTGCACGGTAAAAGTAGCAAATAAAACGTATTGGCAGCTGCTGTTGACGCAGAATTTGATGGTGATGTAGTAAAGGTTGAAGGTGTTACTGCTGTGATGGGAGCATTGTGGCAGTGTATCCATACTAATTGTTGTAAATTTGCATCTAGGACACCAGCTGCTCCACAACAGTTGCAGCATTTACTGTCACAATGATATTCATTTAGGGTTGATCTGTCTAAAGCTATGGCGTGAACATGGTGTGTTCTGGGCTGGTTTCAGTAGAATCTGTTTGGTATTTTAGAAGTTGATGAATAATAAGAAAGGTATGATACTTTATGGACTTATTAATTATATCATGATGCGATGTTCCGGTATAGATTCTGCGCAACTAAGTACAATAACCAGTCAAGAATTTTGAGACCAATTCATTCAACTGGATATATAATTATTAATCCGTATTATTTGATACACCTAAGCACTTGTATATTGCAACACTACGCTCCTTCTAATCCTTACAAACACGTCGTGCAGAGTGCTCTATCGTACAGCGAGCTCTGACTAACGGAAATCAGGAAATCGTGGAAACCTCAAAACGAGGCTCTGCCGCTAGAAAAGTTCGGCGGTCTGGTGCATACTTGATATTATATCAATCACATTGTGCGTTACAAAACTATACTGAATAAGCGCAAAGAACATATAACAGGTGTAACCAGTGAGCCAAATGAATTGTGAATCATTGTACGACCTCTTCAAACAGGGGCAGTCTGTGACGTCTTAGTAAAGGTCATGCTGCCTACACCTCGCCATAAAATATAGAAATACGATGTTATTAAAKTTTAAAATTAAAATTCATTTGTAAATACCATTTTCTTATGAAACAAGGAATTGGAATTCAGTGTAACCATATTTGTTTGTAGTGTCTCTTTTCACTTTCACACGAGAAAATTCGTATTGGCTGAAAAGTAGGTCATTGTCTGAATAGGTTAATGAGACTCATGTTTCGGTTTGATGCCGTTGTCAATATAATTAAGAAGTTGAAGGAAACCAAGTTCTATGGATAGTCAACTTCTTCACTGCGACGAATGCGACGTTTCTGTTAAACTTTTTACTTGAAGATAATGTCTTTACTATACAGCTATAGCTTCAGAAAACACACGTCTAAAACAACATGCAAACTGATGAACAAACAGTGTAGTGATTTTCTGCTTTGTTTCTTGTGAACTGTTCACTACTGGGAAAACTATTCAACCATTAACGTTAAATAGAACGTTAAGACGACGTAAACTACGATAGCATCAAATAGCTTTCACATTGTGACGACGTTAAATGACGTATCACAACGTCATTTCACAACGCCGTGACAACGTAAATGGGAGTCCACAGAATAACGTTGTAACAACGAAAGCATAGCGTTGTGACAACGTGAATTTGTTAGCTGGGAGGGTACTCCACCGCTCCTGTTGTAGAAGTAACAGAACGAACAGAAACCATGTTGAGAAACATCTATGATCTACTGTACAGGGTCCCGTTCAACAATGGGACCACAGCACTACGACTGTCTTACGTCTATGTTATAACCATGGGAGTTACGATCACCTGATCGCTATGATCGCTTTGTGGAACGGGGCCCAAGTGTCAATACCTTCACAGTCTCTGACCGATGAAGCGGCAGGATGAGTGGTCAACGCTCCGTGGGGACACTGGAAGCAGGCAGACTGACCCTCCTCCTGTTGAAACGTCCCCTTTGGACACGGGAGACATGGCCTGAGGCCGCTCTTGGACACATAGCCAGCCGGACAACGCTCTGGAGTGACACGAAACAAAGTGTTCATTTAAATATTTATAATGTCACGTTCTGACTGATTTGGGAATTTTTTGTACTGTTTACATCTGGAAGATACCTAGTGCTCGTTTTCAGTCGTGATTTTGACGCCAGTGTTAAAGTCTTTGGAAACTAGAATATTGTTTCGTTGTAATTGGGGAAATCAGAAACAAATGTCATGCAATTCCACATAATCAAGAAGTAGTCACAGATACACACATATTTTCAGACTAATGACCGTTGACAAATAATGAATAAGACAGCTTAGTCTCTGAATATACATAATTTTGATGGGAACAAAATTATTGCTTTTAAATTGAAAAGGAACCTCAGTGAGTTGGGAGATTCAGAAGCTGAGGAAATCTAGACTTGCTATATTTTGGGGTTTAGCATTCAGAAAGGACCGGGCAGAGAGGGAAATAATGTGGTTCAGGGACTGTGAGACTTATAATGAATGAGTGCCTGAAATATACAGAGATCTCATACAAAATCAATAAGTATAGACTTCTGAAGTTTATTCTGTTTCTGAAAATGAAGAGATCAACTGGGCTGTTCGATATGATCATTGAAAGACTTTATGTTTCACTGTTTAGGTCAAAGGCTATGTCCGAGGGTGCACAAAACACACCTATGCACTTTAATTGCATTATGTTTGAACCCGAACGGTGTTATGTGCGTCTACCTTGACAGAGGTCAATCCTTCGGCTTCCCCGTCTCCTGGTCGTTCTGTTGGTTGGACAGGGCAGGCACTCTGTCTGCGCGTACTCAGACTGGTAGAAACCAACCTCACAGGTCTCGCATCGCTCCAGACCGTTGAAGGAAAAACTTCCCGGTAGACACTGGGCTGAAAATAAACCCATGCAGTTTAGTATTTTTATCATGTATACCGAATAGTGGTGGTCCGATTAATTGAAATAATCGAAGATTGGTCGCAGTATCTAAACGACCAAGCAATCGATCATGTTTTCTCATAATCGAACAC
>VKKT01002041.1:25323-42451 GCA_008038995.1 Haliotis laevigata | reverse complement strand
ACATTACATCACCAAGAACCATTGTTCCCATCACATTACATCACCAAGAACCATTGTTCCCATCACATTACATTCGCCAAGAACCATTTTTCCAATCACATTACATCACCAAGAACTCTTTCCCAACAATCACAAACACGGAGATAAAATGTCACATTTTAACAAGGATATCCTACTCAGACACAACATTCTGCCTCCGAGGCCTTGTTTTGTTTGACGTTTAACCGATCACTCGATCAACCAACCGACCACCCGATCCCGTTAGTCGCCTCTTACGACAAGCATGGGTTACTGAATCCCTTGTACCGAGCGCCAGGCAGGGTTACGAAAAGAACTATGTTTTAGCGTCTTTCGGCTTTACGCGACCAGGAATCGAACAATCGATCCCCCGCTGTCCGAGTAGGTTCTGTCGACTGGACCTCCAAGACGATCGATTCATAAAAAATCAACAGAATTAATTGATTATTTCAAAGTGATAAATATCCTTCACCCATCTATATCACAATCAACTCTTTTTATCAAAACTGTGCTTGCCCCAGTTGGCTCGCGTCATGTGGGTTCCAGATCTCCCTCGGCGGGCATATGGTTGTACAGCTCCTAGCTTTGAACACACACATACGCAAACCCATACCTTCACGGTGCCTTCCGAGATATGTGTATGATCTTATCTATAAAGGGGCTGATAAAGGTTAAAAAGTTCATCGAACTGTACTTTTTTTAATCTGGAGTGATGGCTTACATATCTACAGCTTAACCGTTTTAAGAAAAGCGAGCTCGCAGAAGTAGAATTCCCGTTAACCCGTATATAGGGAAGTTTAACTGCTGTCGTGCGGAGGTCAAGTGGTAGTGCACCTGTACGTCACGTGTGGGTCGCACGTGCAATCCTGAAACATACCATATCAAAGAAACCAATTCTGAGACAATACTGTGAGCTCATCACTGGTATGAAGATCTAAATCCTTTAACGACGAGAGTGACATGTAATCAAATAAATCATTATCGTAATCACAATAATCACTGATACATTTCTCTGTGTATTAACATTTTCAAAGAGATGACAATGCGAGATATCAGTTTGGGGTCTTATATTTTGCTTCTTCTTCCCCCGACCATCATTTCCGCTCGACACTTCCACACCTGATTCACCTTATACACCCGACCCCACTTCCATATCCACTCTCACTTCAACACCCTCTTCCAATTCCACACCCACTGCGCAACTATTTCCACTACCGCTCCACACACACACACACTTCGACGACCAATCCCACTTCCACATCCACTCCACACTCGATTCTCCTCCCACTTCCACGCCCGATTCGTCTCCCATTTCCACACCCGTTCCCACTTCCACACTCTCATTCACACACATCCTTATTCCACACCCATTCCCATTTCCACCCACATCCCTCCTCCACACCCGATTCCTCTCCCATTTCCACAACCGTTCCCACTTCCACACCCACATTCACACACATCCCATTTCCACACCCACTCCCATTTCCACCCACATCCCACTTCCACAACCGATTCCTGTCCCATTTCCACTCCCACTCCCACTTCCACCCCATTCCCCTCCTTTTTCCACACCCACTCCCGATTCCTCTCCCATTTCCACACCCGATTTCTCTCCCATTTCCACACCCGTTCCCACTTCCACACCCACATTCACACACATCCCATCTCCACACCCACTCCCATTTCCACACCGACTCTCACTTCCACACCCGATTCCTCTCCCATTTCCACACCCGATTCCTCTCCCATTTCAACACCCACTTCTACACCCGATTCCTCTCCCATTTCCACATACACTACCACACCGGATTCTTCTCCCATTTCCACACCCACGTCCACACCCATTTCCATACACATCCCACTTCCACACCCGATTCCTCTCAAATTTTCACTCCCACTTCCACACCCGTTCCCCTTTCCACACTCACTTCACATCTGCTTCCGCTCCACGACTGATTACACTTTCACATCCACTCCAGACCCGACCCCACTTCCACATCCTCTTCATATCCACTTCCACTAAGCACCCTCTTCCATTCAAAGTTCAACCCAGCATCCTACTTCCGCCCAAACACCCACCCCACAACACCTTTTCAACGATTATTTTTTAACTAATGGCGTATTTTACGAGCGGCACTATACGCCTGGGTAATCTTTTAACTCATCAACTGAATTCAAAAAAATACATTTCCTCCGTTCTGTCTCCACTAAAACTAATGTCGCTTTCATCTTCCTCACAATTCAGAAAACAAACGAACGCAAACTTTACACTCCCCCAACGGAGATGCAATAACTAAGCCATAAAACAACATGTCAACCAGACAGCCGTTTTAGCAAAAAAAGATACAGAGAAATAAACGAGGTTATCATCAATTAATAAATCGACATTAGCCATAAATCCGTAAGAGGTACACTGAAAATAGAACACAAAAGAAAGCACAGAGACAAAAACAAACGCCCCTCGTAATTCAAGAAGCAATATGCTCCACGAGTCATACAGCAATTAGCCGGTTCTATCACTGTTGGATTTGACGGGTGACTGAATTTGTGGCTTTCTGCTAATTTGACAAGTGGGTGAAATCAGGGTGCAGATTCCTCCACATGTTTTTCTCAACAAAACTTCATAGCCTTGAGTCACCGTTATGCCTTCAAAAACACGTGCTCGGAGTCATACAATGGACTCAGAGATTATAATGATTATTGAAAGGGTTTTCACGCTTTTATTTATATGAGCGAGATGTTTTACCTTGTAGAGATTACCTGTAATGATAACTGATCAAAGCGGTGCTGAAATCAGGTAGCAGTGGGTACCAGGTTTCCTACTTATTGTTGGAATCGATTTGCTGTTCCAATGCCATTGATTAAAAGGTATTTGATGTAAATGGGTATATACTGCAATGGAAGAGTAAATGGGTATTTACTGCAATGGAAGAGATTCAAAAGATGAGATATGCCCGTTTGGGTACGTAATACTCATAACATTCAAATTTGTACGTCAATGAAAATTTAGTTAATCTGAAAACTTTAGTTAATCACATTATACACTCTTAAAAAATGTACCGCATAGGCGTTTTCAGCAACATTGTTACCCATTTCGATATATTTTGACAGCAATCGTAATACAGACTATTCATATGACTGAATCCCGATAATCACGCCGCGGTTGTATTTTATTTGCGCGCAAACGCATCCAAAAGTGTGTTTGTAAACGTTGTCATAAAAAATGAAAACGATACCATTTCCACACCCGATTCCTCTCCCATTTCCACACCCACTCCCAAACCCGATTCCTCTCCCATTTCCACACCCACTCCNNAACCCGATTCCTCTCCCATTTCCACACCCACTCCCAAACCCGATTCCTCTCCCACTTCCACACCCACTCCCAAACCCGATTCCTCTCCCATTTCCACACCCACTTCCACACCCGAATTGTTTTCCACGTAACTCACGTGCAGTGTGTCGGACATATGATTGGAGGCATCAACTATAAAAGGCCAAACCAAATTCATCATTTCATTACAAAATTTACGACGTAAACGAAGACAAAAGCAAATGCCAAGATTGAATGCTACTGATAGAAATATCGCCATTGGACGTTTGGAAGCAGGGGAGTCCCTGTCTGCCGGGGCAAGACACTTCAATATCCCATCCACCACAGCACCATGATATTATCTTGATTATGACATCGATATATCCGTTTCAATTCGACCCAAGATCGTCCCAGAAGAAGAAAAACCAAGAGTTACCACTCCTGCTCAGGACTGATTGATCCGGGTGTTTCACCTTTATACGTCTTCGATTTGCTACAGCAACGGACACTGCAAAACAGGTGCCTGGTCTTCGAAAACAATTCCGACCAAACCGTCAGAAATCGTCTGAGAGAAGGAATTCGAGCAAATCGACCAAAAGTTGGACCTGTCCTGACACGACTACACCGACAACGACATGTCCAATGGTACAACAAGGTACAGGCATGGAACCTGGGGAACTGGCGACGCTTTTAGTTCAGCGATGAATCGCGTTTCCTCCTGCAACGACGGGATGGGAATCAACGTGTCTATCTACGTTAACATGAACGTTTTGCGCCGGACTGCGTTCGACAGGTGGACAGATTTGGTAGAAAAAGCGTCATCGTGTGGGGAAACATGACCTACACGGGTAGATCAGAGCTAGTGGTGGTTCAAGGCATTGTTACAGTAAATCGCTACATCAGCCAAATCCTGCGACCCCACCTCCTCCCATTTTATAACCGCCAGAGGAAGCTGTTTCAACACGCCAACGCTCACCCCCACACAACTCGTGTAACAGGTGCCTATCTCGCCAATGAAAATGTCAGTGTCCTTCCCTGGCCTTCCCAATCGCCTGATATGGACCCGATTGGGCATCTATGGGACAAACTTGATCGACGCGTCAGTAAATGTCACCATCGTCCTCAGACGCTTGCAGAACTTGACAACGCATTGCAGGCAGAATGGCGAAGAAATCCCCAAGCAAAAATATGCAATCCCTTCCAAGGCGGTGTCGAGCAGTGACGGCTGCAAGGGATGGTGTCACCAGGTACTGACCTGAACGCCCCCTTGTGTCCACACGTGTAGTGAGTGAACTGACAACAATACATTCGTTTATCCGTGTGTCTAATTTCCTTCATCTATGTTCAAGCTAATGGACTTAAGTTCACCTTTAATACATTTCCTTATTTTTGGCTTATGCGTTTCATGTTTTGAAGAGAGTAAATACTTGACTAAACCGCAAGAGAATGCATCAGTTTAAGTTTTAGTTAGTTTTAGTTTTAGTTTTTAGTGGGTGGCTTGGTGGGTGAGTGAGTGGGTGGGTTTGGGTAGGTGTGTGGACGAGTGAGTGAGTGAGCGAATATGCTAGCAATAGGACATCAGATTTGAGCTCCACGCGCCATAGCCACATGAGGAATGGAACTCCGGTGTGCTGCGCGAAGGCTTTACCCACCAGGCCACTCCTATCTCCTTTTACATGTGACGTAAGCATCAAACAGATGTAGATTTATTCACAGTTCGCGGTACCCAATACGAAAGCCGGCACTATAAAGTTACATCATCTTAAATAATACATCGAGACAATGCAACTAGAAATAACCTTTTTATTTGTCAACGAAACATTGGAATCGTTATTATCAATGATAGAGTCCGTGGATAAAGCTATAAAATGCTATGAATTGTCCAAGAACCCGCTAATGTAACGTGCAGAGTTAAAATCAAACCGAATTGAATGACACGTGAGTCTATTCAATTGATTTGCACAATAAAAAATCAAAACTGTTAAAACCAACGGCGATGTGCCGTATGCATGCTTAAGTAATTACGTACACACATGAAATACCTTCATAACAACTAAATCAATTGTTGGTAGAAAAACCTATTCGTAACGAGCTTTCGCTCCAGCACAGTACGGTCATTATTGTTGTTGAAAGGCGCTTTTGCTCGAGTCAATAAACAACAGCTCACTGTGAAGATAATGTTGTTTCCGTGGAGACCGACAATCAGTACACTAAATCAAATTGGATTCTGGATGCAAATGAAATGAATCGACTATTTTACTAGACTGTAGATCTTAACGGAAGTAGGGATCATTGTGTGAATTGACAGGTACAGGGCCAACGGTAGTCATAAATTTTATTCATCAACGCCTGTCTGTTACGGTTGAGCGTCTGTATACGTTTCCGTTTGTGAAAACTATACAGAAACAATCTTGACATTTTGCGCCTCTTTCCTCTATATACTAGTATATTAACTCACTGCATCATTTCATCTATATTGTCCTTATGAGCTTTTGAAGGTCAATATCTTCCGGTTCAGTATCAATCCTCATAGACACATGGCGTAAAAATGTTTGGATCCACGTTGTTTCCAACCTGAGGTTTCCTACGGTTCCATATGTACTTTCAGTATCAGCATTGTTTACTCATGTGAAAGAATGAGTAGGGTTTTATGCCGCTGTCAGCAATATTCCAGCAACATCTCGGCGGAGGACACCAGAAATAGGCTTCACACATTGTACCATGTGGGGGATCGAAACTTTGGCGTGACAAGTGAACGTTTTAACCACTAGGCTACCCTGCCGCCCCCATTTGAAAGAGAAATGTGCGATTTTAGGGATACTGTCCTACTCCTCTAGCAGCGCCCAACAAAGTTCAGTCAACGTGGTCGCGGCCTATTACATTGGCGCAGACGTCCCTATTGTCTCCGACGATTCGTGCCCGGTGGCCACGGGCGTCTTGAAAAACTAAACGTCGATCAACGTGCTTTGAGTGAATCAGGGACTATGGTTCTACGCCACAAAAGTACAAAAATAGGAAAAGGTCAGTGAGTATGTTTTTAAGCTGCTTTCAGCAATATTCCGGCAATATCACGGCAGGGGACACCAGAAATGGGCTACACACATTGTACCCGGGCCATCGGGATGAGGAGAAAACACTTCACCACTAGGCTACCCCCCCCCCNNCATCCCACATCAGGACAACCGTGGACCATTTGTTTTGTTCTGGGAACTAATTCTGTTTCCCAGATCTATTTACAGAAGGAAATCTTACGGACAATTAGTCACAAGAAATCTAATCATGGCATGTCAGATAGTCAGATATGTTGAGGGTCTTGGTCTGTTATATATATATGATGGTAGCCCAGTGGTTAAAGCGTGATTTAGATGTCCAAAAGAAACGCTGAAATGAAATTCTGCTTTGAGATAAAGATAAACCATTTAAAGTCGCCATCTTTCAACTATTAAAACAAGAAACAACTGTTGTACAATGTGTACAATTGTAAAAGAATCAGTCTTAAAACATTTTCTACTGATTTGCATTAGTGAAAACAAGTAAAACGTGTCTGTGATATTGTGACAAAGTATTTAGGAACAACTAAAATTATTTTTCTTAACATTTTTCATTTTCTGTGTACACATACAATATCAATCGCCAAATCGTACTCAAGCAGTATTTGCATCCATTTCACGTGTAGAATGATTCTATAGGGTATAAAAAAGTCTAGAATGCATGATATGATACACAAGTAGGAGAAATTTGCTACGATTAACAGCTGAAGACAGAGAAAGAGCCATTGGGATGGTGTAGATTGGGTCGACATATAACGCTGTTGCCAACGCCCTCGGATGTCACCGTATCACGGTCATAAAACTTATCCAGCGCTACAGAGAGACCTGGGTCACCGCAGACAGACCAAGAATTGGAGGGTAACGTTTCTTTTGGCGTTTAGTGTAGGTACAATGTGTGAAGCCCATTTCTGGTGTACCCGCCGTGATATTGCTGGAATAATGCTAAAAAGCAGATTCACTCATTCACTCTCAAAGATGACCGACAGCCTCTGTGGTCAAGTTACATGATGGCACGGGTTGTTACCTGAACATAAAACTAGGACTTGTCAGCTCGCAGTCAGCACACAGTGTCTGAATGCAGTTTCCATGTTTAGTGTTAGTGGGATGGCGCTATGAAACTGTTATTAATCCGTACTAGTATAAGCCACGCTCGTGCACTTTAACGTCTAACATCATTTCTTGTCAAGTCAAAACATTGATTACACGACAGTTCGTTTCCGTTGACTGGGTTCCGTCCTATTGCGCAACTTAGTACGATAATCAGTCCAGAATTTTGAGACCAATTCATTCAACTGGATACATAAATATTAATCAGTATGATTTGATACATCTAAGCACTTGTATACTGCAACACTACGCTCCTTCTAATCCTTGGAAACACGTCGTGCGGCTTGCTCTGTCATTGTCTGAATAGGTTAATGAGGCTCCAAACGGTTTCAGTGCTCGAAATAGTCTGTCCCACAGTCTTTCAGCAGCATTATTTCCACTTCCGCCAAGAGCTTTCTACAATGTTAAAGCCTCAGTTTGAATCACGATTTTCGCTGGGGCTCCTTTTCAATTTAAAGCGAAGTATTCGTTTCTATCAAAAATATATATGATCAGAGACTAGTCTATCCTCGAGTGTACCCGTGAAAGGTCCGGGTTAGAATATTGATCTTCAGTAACCCATTCTTCTCGTAAGAGGCGACTAACGGAACTGGGTGGTCAGGCTCGCTGACTTGGTTGACACATGGCATCGGTTCGCATTTGTGCAGATCGATGATCATGTTTTTGATCACTGGATTGTCGGGTCCAGACTAGATCTTGTTGAAGAGGCCTCAGTAATGTGTCAGCGATAAACAACATAAGAGCATTCTGAAACCCAGTAATGTTTATTTTGTATCACAGTGTGAGGAATTGCAAGAATTCGCGCTATTCGACCTCCGTTTTAACATGACGTTATTGTCTCTGTTTTGTATCACAACGGTGCATCACATCACTATATACTAGCTAGTACATATACATATATCTACATAAACGGCAGTGAATAAATATGAATGCTTATATAATAATCGCATGACGTCATTCAGCCATGACGACACTATGACAACAACTAACACGTCATAACATTGTAGTTCAGTTGGAAGGACGGCTTCTCTGCAACTATATACATGTATAACAACTGGTGAACACGTGCACAATTCATACAGAATTGACTGATATAAACGTTAGGATTTGATCTGACACACTTATCATCACAATACTGTACACTATCTACATAGATTGTAAAGTACAAAATGATATCGATACAGTTTACTCTATGTACATATATACCACACACATATATACACAGGCACACACACACGCACGCACGCACAAAGACTGCAAAGTACGAATCCTTCACAGTTCTATCTACATTTGAATGGTCCGGTGGTGGGTTTCTTTATCGCACACGAGTAATGGTACGATGCTACTTTTGGGACCATAACGGGTGGTGGACCCTTGGCGTCCATGGTTGTTCTGTTGCAAGTGACCAACACTGAAAATTCACGATCGAATCTGTGTAATATCTCGTCTAGTCCTACACTTTTCTAAGACAGCATAAGTCCTGACTGAAGACAAACAACCCCAGAACATCACATTAAGTTCAAATTACATCCTTCACAGGGAGCTGAGAATGGCATTTGAGTGAACACCGGACTTTTGATCAGGGTATTTTCCATGTGTGCTGACGATGACTTATGGTATTTATCTACATTGGAATGTAGATACATCTTCAATATTCTCTGATAATGATTGTTCAGTATCTGTTCACCCAGCATAAAATGGGTACCCGGTGAGATAAGTCATGTGACTCTAACCATCTAGCGCCTCACAGGCAACTTGGGTTATCCGGGGTAATAATGAACTGTCTGCACTGTGAGCATGCTGTCGGTGTGGATTTAGCGCAATATATACTACCCATCAAAAGTTTAGACTCACCTAAAGCCCTCACTATATGTTATGTACTCATGCCAATAATGGTTGTCACCCCCTTCAACTTTTTTCATTGGAGAGGGGTTGTGGGGTGGGGGTTTGAGGTGTGTGTGGGGTGGGGAGGGGGTGACAACCATTATTGGCATGAGTATGGTTACATCGAAGATGAATTTCTCCACTAACTTGTGGGAACCAACAGCCACCTTAATGCAGATGAATTGTACGAGGATCATGCATCAAATTGCTAAAAAGCATGTGCAAATATCCTGCATGTGAACAGCTACGTTTTGGTGTAAAGTTTTGTTAAGAATTCGCCAATTTCCACTGATTTTCATCATTTACTTAACTCATGACACTAATCTTGTCCACGATACGAATCTGTTTTACAATACATTAGTTCATGTGTAAACAGCACCTTTAAACTGAATGCAAAATCAAGTTTAAAGTAAGTGGTGAAGTGAAGTAAGTGGCTACATTTACACTAGTGAGTCTAAACTTTTGATGGGTAGTATAAATGGAATAAGTATTATTATCTAGTATTCCAAACAGCGAGTAGGCAATGATGACCCAAACCTTGAAGACCCAGGTGATCCAGAGAATTCATAACCAGCAACCTATGCTTTGTGTAGGAGATGGCTGTGCTTGTCGTAAGAAGCGACTAACAGGATCAGACGGTAACACTCCTTGATTTGGTTAGTGTATGTCCTTGTGTCTCGATTACTATCTCGATGCTCATGATGTCAATCACTGGATCACAATTCGATTGTTTGCAGACCGCCGTCACCTGGAACATTGTTCAATTGGGCGTAAAACACAGACAGTTAACCAAGACATCGGGCAGTGTCCGCCTGTCTCGCCTCAGGCCGGTGTTCGAGTCCCCACATAAATGTAGTATGTGAAGCCCTTTTCTGGTATTCAGTGCCATGAGTATTGATATATTTCTTTAAGCGATGTAAAACCATACTCACTCACTCGTTACGTGTGGGATTATATGAAAGAGTGAGTGAGTGAGGTTAGTTTTACGCCGCACTCAGCAATAGTCCAGATATATGGCGAGTCTGGACCAGACAATCCAGTGATCAACAGCATGAGCATCGATCTGCGCAAAAGGGAACCGATGATCAAGTCAGCGAGTCTGACCACCCGATCCCGTTAGTCGCCTCTTACCACAAGCATAGTCGCCTTTTGTGGCAAGCATGGGTTACTGAAGACCTATTCTTCCCCGGATCTTCACGGGTCTTATATGAAAGAACGGAACCCATTCGAGTGAGTATGAATTAAGCAATATTCCAGCAATATAAGGGCGCGGAAGCAGTATCATATCAGATTGGGCTAGACACATTGTACCTATGTGTGAAATCAAACCCGGTTTTTCAGCGTGACGAGTGAACGCCTTAACCACAAGGCTACCCCAAAGCGTTGATCCCCAAATACCACGAGTTTGTACGAAGAACCCTCTACAACGAGGATAGGGTGATGTCAGACCTGGGTCCCAATCCACAACACGTTCGTAGCGGTATGATAAACTATAGAGTTACGACACGTCGTAAAGTTACGGATGCTTTGTGGATCAGGCTGCTGGGGGATTAGGTCACAGTCCGGTGTATAATGTTGATCATGCTATTGACCACTTGGTTTATATCCACAATCCGCTGTGAAATGCTGGAATATCCATGCGGCGTAAAACAACAAACGCAGCTGCGTTCATATAAAGAATGGCTCCAGATCAAACAGTTTGTATCCTTCCTTTTCCTTGAGAGCTTTTCTGTCGTAGTCTTTGTTGACACTGTTCAACATACAGCGTTTGGGAACACTCAGGTCATTCCTTCCATCCGTCAACAAATACTCGTAATTAAAAGATCGACAGGATCCCGTTAGGAGACATTTATGCGCGCAGGTCAGAGGCCGATCCACAATCACTTCCTCAATTTCGTACCCCTCAATCACCCAGTCCTCAGTGTCCTGGCCGTTGAATATGTCTTCCTTCTTCTTTTTGTTGGACACTTTCTCCTGAATTTTTTTCAAACCTGCGACCTGGTCCGGAGGACAATCCCGCAGCAGTTTCTGCACAATGGCCACGTCTGTAAAATAGATTCAGGAAATACAACTATACAAGACAATTTTAATAATTTTTTTAACATTTTGAAATATTAGTTGATGTGGGTATAACGTTTTATTATCATTTTCAGCAGTACTATCTGCCGTATCAAGGCGATGTGCTAAGGCTTGGCTTCATTGTACCTCTGTTTGGAATCGAACTCGGTCTTCCATGTGATGAGCGAACACTGCAACCACTTGGCTACCGCATTTCTGCCTTTGAAATTCGAGAATTAACGCGTCTAGACGAGTGAGAAGCAGTTCCTCTTCGTTTAATATGTTCATACATTTTGGAAAAGAAATATCATTCAGTCCTGAGAGACATTAATTGAGGCACAAAAAATGAAAACGAAAACACCCCGTAGAACCTTGTGGTATCGATCCAGGTTTCCGCCATGTGGTACCGAGGACTCTTAGTTTGGAGTAAGTGATTGAGTGAATATGGTTTTACGCCGCTTTTAGCAATGTTCCAGCAATATCACGGCGGGGGTACCAGAAATGGGCTTCACACATTGTACCCGGGTGGGGAATCGAACCGGGTGGCGTCGGTGTGACGAGCGAACGCTTTAACCACTAGGCTACCCCAGCGCCCCTTTTAGTTTGGAAATGGAAGACAGTGTTGCATGACGTCTAAATAGTGATGGCGTCACAACACTGTCGTCTTTCATCCAAGTCAAAAATACACGTGTTTTAGTTGTTTAACGCCACACTCAGTAATATTCCAACTATACGATGGAGGTTTGTAAATAATCGAGTCTGGGCCAGACAATCCAGTTATAGACATCGTGAGTATCGAACGATACCAATATCGACCAAGATAGCAAGGCTCGCCAATATATCCAGTAAGTCGCCTCTCACTCTCAAATGCAACTCGATAATTAACTAGAGCTATGAAAAAGTATGGCAGTCTGATTTCTGTAGACCTTGACAAAGCTAACTTGTAAATCCATAGCTGTCTGTGATCGTCGAGAACAAGGAATCACTAGTCTGATTTTTTTATTCACACATTTACACCTACAAAACTCTCCATAAAACACAACTGTTACCATTGCAAGGAGCCAGGCACTGTCTAGACTCGGTGTCGGATCCCCTGCAGGTGTTGACGATGTCGCCGTCGGCGTTGACGCATTGACGCTGTCGAGTCCTCCTGCCGACACCGCACGTCACCGAACACGCACTCCACAGATCCCATTTTGTCCAGCGGTCTTTTTCTGTAGGTGAGTTTTGTATATGACGTATATAACTTGAAAGTTCAGGTAAGGAATGAGTTTGATGGCCTTGGCCTTTAAGTTTTGAACAATATTAGAGCAGTATCATGACTGAGTGAGTGACTTTAGTTTTACGCCGCAAACAGCAATGTTCCGGCTATATGGCGGCGGTCTGTATATATTCGAGTCTGGACCAGGCAATCCAGTGATCAACAGCATGAGCATCGATCTACACAACTGGGATACGATGACATTTGTCAACCAAGTCAGCGAGCCTGACCACCCGATCCCGTTAGTCTCCTCTTACATCAAGCATGGGTTATTGAAGATCAATATTCTAACCCGGATCTTCACGGGTAGCATCAACATGGCGGGGGTACACCAAAGTACTGTCGGAAATAAAAACAAAACTGTTTTTTCGCATTATATCTACAATTTATGTAGTCAATATGTGAAAATGTGAAATATCTGTTAAACTAAGATCGGCCTATCTACAGTCTCAGTGGTAGGGAGATAGGAAACGTAGAAAAAGGACAATACTGAGGAGAGATTAGTGCAGAAATGAGAACTGTAGTTTTGTTTTATGTCGAAAGCGACGTTTGTGGAACGGATCATGTCTTTATGCAAATTCGTGTGCGATTGGTTTGTATTACAAGGGAGTAAACGCAGTAATTGGAACAGTGATTCAAATGCACGTGCAGTACGTGAAGAGCGTTAACCAACCGACTTGTTCTCGGTGTTTCATTTAATGTGCATACAAACCAATAATAGCGATTTGAAACTATGATCGTTTGTTAAACAACTTTCATCCTAAGTTGAATAAAATTCAGAGATTTAAATGTTCAGTTGGCAAGGTAAAATCATGAAGATTCGAACTTCTAATTTCACTTTATTTGATTTACGTTTTTGTTTAAAGTGGAATTCATCGGTACGTTTTCACTGCAAACAGACTATAATCAATGGATGAGACATATACAACGCACATGAAAAAGCAAAAAAGTACCTTTGAGATGACCCCTCGTGCCTGTATGCAGCACATGCTTTTCATGTTAGTTGAGTCGACTGTCATACCTGGCTGAGCGACCTAATTGCCATCTATAGTCTGATCTATTCGTATTTTTTCTAAGTTTTTGCCCAATGTTACGTGTAAACATGCTTTTCTGGATATCCTATTACGCATCCTACTGAACACCCAGTAAGGCCGATGTGGGTTATTTCGACATATGCTATTTGCAATTGTGTAAGTTTTAGGGATACAGAGTAACAGCCTAAAAACAGGCTTTTTTTCTATTTCCGACAGTTCTTTGGAAGCAGACCTCACACATTGTACCATGTGGGGAGCATGTCTTGCAAACAAGAATAACTTTATTTTTGTGCAATACCTGAGGCAAACTGTCGGATTTATATGTTGCAATACGGGCACATGACTGTCACGTGACACAATGCCAGAGCGAAAGCAGTGATACCTTCGAAACGGTTCAACGAACTGCTTTTGTAAGGTTTAGATTTCCCATCAAAGTGTACACATGTGCCTAATTTTTAAGTTGACAACAACCCGTTTTCACAACAGCCATCGTGTCATATCCCTTTGAAGGCGTGGGGTCTGGCGGTGCAAGGTCAACGGTGAATCTATGCAAAATCACTACTACATTGTTGCACGAAGTGTTAAGTCGACACGGAATCAGCCGAGTGAATCCGAGTGCGTGATACAGCTTAATGTAGCCGAACACACCTCAATCACTCACAGAGATTTACTCACAATATGCCATAAGACGTTTAAGCTGCTAATCAATCACATTAATGGATCTCGATAATTGATTTCAGTTATAAATGAAATGAAATAACGGTTTTCCCAAACAGGTAAGCCCTCTCTCTAAACACATGTAAATAAGGAGTATGTTTGTTCAGGCTTGGCCACAGCTAAAGCCTTCAAAGGGATATCGATGTCCTCTGTTTATCATCCAACACATCTGAGAGACTTCCGAATGTGCAGGAAGGGAGAGACAACTCTACGCTCTGATGGATAACATGGCTAAGGCATCTCCAAATAACGATTTTGTGTTACATCTACAGTAATGGTGACGTGAGTCTTTGAAACACTGATGTAACGGACCCACCAGTTGCTTACCTGGGATAGGGGGGAGACAGAGATTTGATCCGAAGCCAGATAATATTTTTGCCTCAGTTTCAACATACATTTATGAAGCATATCACACCTTTGGCGAGTGATCGAGTATTTTTTGTTTTTTGGACTGAAAACTGAGACAAAACTGTTTGACTTGAAGAATTGTTTATGAACACATCTCCCCACAGGTGGATAAATGGTAGGTTTCTCGACACATTCAAGTAACATTCAAACAACATTCAACACCTAAAAAAATATGTAACAAACCATGTTTGATTGGGAAGGGATGGTGAAGGAAATCACAATGTAAACTTACTTGAATCGATTTTGTTTTTGTGTTTTATGTCAGAATAAACACTCTGGCAAATGTGCGAAAAAGCCACACAGGATTTTGGTACAATTGAAATTAGATTTCTTAAATATTGAGTTCATAAAGAATAACGTCTTGACAAGCATAGCGATTTCAATCTTTTGAAGTTACATTTTCCATCCTTAATGAACATTCAAAGGTATAGTGCGCATCAATTTTATTTTAATTTTAATAGTTATTGTTGTATGTGTGTGTATACATATATTATATATATATATATATATATATATTAGCACATACACATACATACATCTACGTATACGTACACATAAACACACACACACATACATATACACACATACACATATATATATATATAGGCAACAAGACCAACAAAAAGAGTGAACTACTTTCAACCTGTCGGGGTGGAAAGCACACCAGCCGAGTGAGAGAAAAATAGTTCCAAGCATCTTGATTTCAGTTCGTCCGATGACTGCCGCACAGAATACTTGTGTTTGTGTGTGCATGAAACTCTGAGATAAAAGACATGAAAGAATCCAGAGTATTATTCAGTTTTCTGGAATTGGTGTAGAGGGTTACAAAACAGTAAATGGAAGGAGGACCAGAAGGAATGGAAGCTTGCAAAGTTACAATTTGAATCTGCAATAAACTTTGAATACCCTCTCAAATATGAAATGGTCGATCCCCAGATATTCGATGCATAATGTGTTCATTAAACTCGAGTAGTATATGTAGTGTTCTCCCCCGCATCATGATGCTGAATCCGACCTTACATTGGAAAACACGAACTTGTGCCTTACCTCTGCATTTGGGTTTGTTGCAAGACTTGGTTTGTAACGTGTCATGTCCACATTTCTCCGGTCCACTACATGACCTTGACCTTGTGACCTTGCCCTTTCCACACGTGACGCTGCAGTCGGTCCAGTCGCCCCACTTGCCCAACTCTGGATTTAATACAGACGGTCATTCAAAAAGACAGCTTGTTTATTTGTTGTTGTTTTTTCAGGAGTCGTGTTTACTAAAGTGTGTGGATTACGTTTAAAGCCTGGGTTTAAAGCCTTACATCAAGAATGCCTGTAATTTAAGTCAGACAAACCAATGAGTACTAGCATGATCTATCTTTAATGTTTTCAGCAGAACATGACCTAGCATTGCTCTATGGCTGTACTAAGTGCTAAGCCTTTGTTTGTATAATAATTCTATCCTTTAAAGAGGCAAGTCTAGATTAAGGGGACTCTGAGGATCTCAATCTGTGTTATTTATATATGTTTAGAAATTATCATTTAAATTATTAATTATTACCTTTCAGACTTGTGCAAGTCTACCCGTGACCATCCGATCTGCTTTAAAAAACCTAAGGTACAAAGGACGATTCTTATTGCGTTGTGCAAAATACTGTTTCAGTTTGTATACCACGACTTTAACCTGAAGTTACCACACCCTCTTCAAGTTCTGTATTCTCTCCGAATGATATATTCATATCGTAACTCCTATTTTGCTAGTTTCAGTATTTCACGTGCGTACTAATGACTACATCCGATAACAAATCGATGGGATGCACCTGCTTCAATGCTTTACCTGGGCAATCTTGAACTTTGCAACTTTCTGTCTGGGAACTGCTTCCACTGCATTTTCGACCAGAACATTCCCGTGACCTTGACCTCTGGCCCTCTCCACAGGTTTCGCTGCAGAGGGTCCAGGCACCCCAGCCTCTCCAATCTGTAATAACAATTGGTATAGTTGCTGTATGAGAAAATATGTGATTCGTACCTAGTATCACTGGTAAGAAACACTGAGGGAGGTTTGAAAAAGAAGAACCACATAAGTGATCACCTGCACAATCCACCTCTCGACATTCTTCTTTCTCACTGCTCTCCCCTGGACAGGTGTCACCTTTGCTGCATTCCCGTGATCTTGACCTTTCACCTTGGCCACACGTGACGCTGCACGTACTCCACGAGCTCCACTTAGCCCCATTCTCTTCCCACAGAGGTTACTCCTGTCATATCTTCCTACATAACCTCTGTTCTA